>CAAKHD010003356.1:0-21751 GCA_901007705.1 Fistularia tabacaria | reverse complement strand
GCGTGTGCGTGTGTTTCCTCCTCAGAGGGAGGCTTAACGTTCTAGCCAACGTGATCCGCAAGGAGCTGGAGCAGATCTTCTGCCAGTTCGACTCCAAGCTGGAGGCCGCCGACGAGGTTATAAAAGCCGAACCCTGACTTCTCCTTCCATGCAGGAAATGTCTCTCGAACCCGATCTCCAAGCATGGCTTTCTGCTTCCAGGGTTCTGGAGACGTCAAATACCACCTGGGGATGTATCACAAGCGGATGAACCGGGTCAGCGACCGCCCCATCACCATGTCCCTCATGGCCAACCCGTCCCACCTGGAGGCGGTGGACCCGGTGGTGCAGGGCAAGACCAAGGCCGAGCAGTTCTACTGTGGGGACGCCACGGGCAAGAAGGTGCGTTGGAGGGCCGCGGGAATTTTGAAAACAGCTTTTGTTCTTTTTCTTTTGACATTCGCTCAATTTAAAATGGAAAAGATAAATTCAGTTTATCCTTCAAGCGACCAACGGCTTAATGTTTCTTATTTTGTTGTCGGGGCGTTCAGGTGATGTCCATCCTCCTGCACGGCGACGCCGCCTTTGCGGGCCAGGGCATCGTCTACGAGACCTTTCACCTGTCCGACCTACCATCCTACACCACCCACGGCACCATCCACGTGGTTGTCAACAACCAGGTACCCCATTATACTGTGTGTTGGTGTGAATATGCAGTCATACCTTGTCAGACCAAGTTTAATTTGTTCGGTGACCGAGCCCGTGACTCAGTTTACTCATAAATCTAATTAAATGTCCCCATTAAAGTCAATTGAAATGCTATCGGTCCGTTCCACAATGTGTTGCTAAATGTAACTAGCACTCTGTACTACTTATTGACACTGCGGCATTGAAGGGGCAATTCACCTGGAAAAGGTGAAAATACAGTCAAACCTTGATTTAAGAAGTTTAATTCAAGCTTTTAACTTAATTTACTCCCATATCCCTTACGCACAGCAGGTGTGAGCTGCACCCCAACATTTACATTCTCTATTTTCATACCTTATTTGTTCTTTATGAAGTACTTTTTTCGTATTTTAAAACACAGAATAATAGGTTTTCTTCCATTCAAATGAATCGTACGATTGAATTTGACATACGAGCTGGAATTAAACCCGTAAGTCAGGGTATTACTGTATTCACCGGAAGGCATCACTTTAAAATCAGCCTGGACCGCTAAGAAATGCCTGTCCTCTGCCCTCCCAGATTGGCTTCACCACGGATCCCAGGATGGCTCGCTCCTCGCCGTATCCCACAGATGTGGCCCGCGTGGTCAACGCGCCCATTTTCCACGTCAATGCTGACGACCCCGAGGCCGTCGTATACGTGTGCCAGGTGGCGGCAGAGTGGAGGAACACCTTCCACAAAGATGTGGTGGTGGACCTGGTGGGTTTTTTGGCCTGTACGCTGCCCTCTTCAAAGATGTACTCTGCCCTTTTCAAAGATGGCCGCCTTCGGGGGTTCTTTGTAAACAAACCCCTTCATATTTGTGGCATTTTGGTATTTAATTCCTTTTTTTAAAACATTTTCTCCAGTTAAGAATCAGCGCATTTTTATACACACTAATAAACACTTTCGCGCGCACGCGCACACATACACACACGCACACACGTGCGTCAAATGATTTCACCACTCTTTCACAAGAGATTAAGAGTTGAGAATGTTAAACTGAAAGTAAAAGAAGGCCAAAGTGTGTTTGCGTAAATAAACACTTTTTTAAGCTTGTTGTCAAAGTGCTGAATAGAACTGTCAGAGTTATCAGAGGTCAACAGACGGTAATCGTTCTTAAGATTGATTACGAAAGTTGATTTGATGACATTTTAAGAAATGAGTGTACGAAATGTGTTTTGAAATTTCAGACTTTCACCAAAACAGCATTTTTGAACTTTGTCACAAGTTCATCCCGAGGTCGGGTTGTGAAACCCAGGGGAGTTTTTCAGGCTGATGATTTTTGTGGCTAAAGAACCTCGCTCACAAACACGTGAATTATCGTGACTCCGCGGCAAACGGCCAAACAAAAATTCCTGTTAACGCTCTTCCCACTGTGCAGGTGTGCTACCGGAGGAACGGTCACAACGAGATGGACGAGCCCATGTTCACGCAGCCGCTGATGTACAAGCAGATCAAGAAGCAGAAGGGCGTCCTGCAGAAGTTCGCCGAGAAGGTCATCGCTGAGGGCGGGGTCACCATGCAGGACTACGAGGTCAAACGCAAGTCTGAATGGTCGTTGGGGCTGACGCAGTAGAAGACCACACCAGTCCGTCTTATTACTGTGCTCGTACTTCATGTCGCGCTAACTCCGCCATTTTGGATCCCTGCCCTTCAGGAGGAAGTGGCCCAGTACGACAGGATCTGCGAAGAAGCTTACAATCGCTCCAAAGACGAGAAGATCCTGCACATCAAACACTGGCTGGACTCCCCCTGGCCCGGTGAGGAGTTTATTTACCCCCCCTTGTTTTACCGTCCCCTCCAGGTCAAGACTGAAGGAACATCACAAATCTAGAAGGAGAAGGAACTACAGCCACGTTCACAAACCGAAACTTCCATTTCATAACTCTGACTCATGCTCAAAATTTATAGAATCACCTTTTTTGTGTGTTCGTCGCCAGATTTCTTCACGCTGGAGGGTCAACCTAAAACCATGAGCTGCCCGTCCACCGGCATCAGCGAAGAGCTGCTCACCCACATCGGAAACATGGCCGCCTTGGTGCCGGTGGAGGACTTCACCATCCACGGAGGTCCGTCTTTCCGCCCCATACCTTCGTCTTCCACCCTCCTTCGTCCGTATGTCAGTCAAACCGCCTGCTTGTGTGTTGCAGGTCTGAGCCGCATCCTGAAGGGGCGGGCCAACATGGTGGGCCAGCGGCTGTGCGACTGGGCTCTGGGCGAGTACATGGCCTTCGGGTCGCTGCTCAAGGAGGGCATCCACGTTCGCCTCAGCGGTCAGGACGTGGAGAGGGGGACCTTCAGGTGAGGGCGGAGCCTTTGTTTCCCCCCATGGCAGTGTGATGGTACTGTCCCCTCTCAGCTGGCGGGTACTCTGTTCTGACCTGTTGGCTGTCTGCTTGTTCTTCCTGTTCCCGCCTGGGTTCCTGCTCGACCTCCTGCAGGCTAAAAACATGCAGTGGGTCAGTTGAAGACCCTGAATTGTCCATAGGCTGCGGGGTTATGTGTCTCTACAGTAAAGATTGTGATTGACACCTGTTAATAGGTTCCTTGCCTAGTGACTCCTGGGGTTGCCCCTCACCACCCTTCGTGGAGATCAGTATGAACAACGAATGAATGAACGATTTCTTGGGGGGAAGGTGCCTCTTGCTCATGGTTTCACAGTGGAACGCGAGGAATGGCTGAATCCCATGGCAAAATGGTCTACATACGAAAATAGATCCCATTAGTGAGGGACCTTCCACGCATCAGTGCCCTCGTACTTCCACGCCTCCTTTGTGTTGGAATGAATCATCAAATCGTTGACGTGGTAGCCAGTCTTCGCTTCTTCTCTTGAAGACGTTTCGCCTCCCACCCGAGAGGCTCCTTCAGCTCTAACAAACCACAGGGAGTTTCTGGTGTACAGGAAGGTCTCGACTGTCATAAGAATTCCGTTCCTATGTTGTGGTGTAACGTGATTTTGGTCGTAACTCTGAACTCACATACCATACAAACAGTATGTACATATGCCACTCAACTATGCTAACACAGTGGTAAAATCACTGTGCAGTAAAAATGAAAAAATACGTTCACTGGTAGCCATTATGAGGGACAAAACGTTCCCCAAAAAACAACACAGATGAAACAAAAGTACAACCGGCAACTGTAAACAAAGCTGTCTTCCTCGTTTAGCCCTCGTATAGCCGTCCACTCCACTTGCCAACTAGTCCCAACGTGAAATTTGTTTTAATGTGCCGAACGGCGTACGTCTGGAGGACGGAATGAGACCTTCGTTATACATTTATGAGAGATAGCGATGTGACTAGCAACGCTGTACACCAAAGACGGTGTAAACAGAGGACTTCCTGTATTCTACTGTATTCTGCAATGTATTCTCCTCTGCTGTCTTGGCGTAACATCTTAAATATCCTGACGAATTCCCGCCGACTCCCACACACAGCCTCTCCTCAAAAGATTGCTGCTTTGCTCGAACTTTATCACAGTTCAAGATTTCGACTCAACAATGTCCCCCGTGGTGTTCAGCGGTACTGCTCCGTTGTGCTGTATCAGTTTAGCTTCCAGGAGACGGGACGAAATACGCATGAAATCAACGCGGCATACACATTATAGAGCATACATGAGCGCTAAGAACTTAGAGATTGTTCATTGCCTGGACTGTTGCTTGGCAACCAGGTGATGCAAGTAAACGCATAGATGTCTGAAAAACCCCGTTTTTATTATGATGACCCCTCTGTCTCTCACCGGTTGTCTCCAACTGCAGCCATCGACATCATGTCCTGCACGACCAGAATGTGGACAAAAGGACCTGCATCCCCATGAACCACATCTCCCCGGACCAGGCACCATACACCGTCTGCAACAGCTCGCTGTCGGAGTACGGAGTGCTGGGTGAGTTGCCAGTGACAACGCCATTTCCCCTTTGTTGAACTGAAAAGTTTTTGTTTTTTTTCCCTTCCCGAGCACTTGATATGTGGTGACCAGTCTACTCTGGTCTTTGGTGTGCAGGTTTTGAACTGGGCTTCGCCATGGCGAGCCCTAACGCGCTGGTTCTGTGGGAGGCCCAGTTCGGCGACTTTCACAACACGGCCCAGTGCATCATCGATCAGTTCATCTGCCCTGGACAGGCCAAGTGGGTTCGACACAACGGCATTGTGCTGCTGCTGCCCCACGGCATGGAGGGGATGGTATGATCCATACTCGGACATGAACACTATGCGCCCCCCTCCCCCCCCCGTTTACATCATGGACGGAGATAATCCAACTTTAACTGGATTGAGACCAAACACAGATTAAGATGCCGGCTTTTGGACAGTATTTCCTGATTAGCTTAACCCGAGTAAGGTCACAGTCATAATGGAATTAAGAGACGGAGACAGTTTCCTTCTTCTCTGGATTATTTCTGGACATCCCACTGTGACCTCCTGTCATGGACCAACGTGCTGGGTACAGAGTCGGTGGCGGGCTCTCTAGTTATTTCAAATTGGGCGACATGGCAACACATCATAAAATAGGGGGTAAAAATAATTATACGTAGTTCGGGTTTTTGGCTTTTAAACACATGTAAAATAGACAAGTCCTAGGAGTAAACCTTAATCCACGAATTGTCAAGGTTTGATGAGGGCCAGTCGTGGATGAATGGCTCCATGGACTTGCGGGGTTCCACAGGTGTCAATTTTAGCGCCCCTGCTATTCTCTTCATATACTGTATCACCCCAGGGGTCCGTCTTCAAAAGGCTTCCTCCTTCCGGTCTCCTGCCATTTGTATGCTGACGACACCTAAAAACTAAAGGATGCATTTTCAAGCAAATGCACTTCTGGCATGTCTTGGAGACGTTAACGCTAGTTGGCCCTTAACTTTTTCAAATTCAATGAGTCTGGTGAGTCTTCTTTTTTTCCTTTTACTTGCTACCATCAGGGGGTTTGCCTCGGCAAATCATCTCCCTCCATCTAACCTTCTCCGTATTGTTAAGTTGTACTCATTCAGCCTGTAACAAATCACAGATGAGTTCAATGATCAGGTGAAGGAAGGAAGGACGTCTTTTCCAAGTGCAGTCTGATCAAATAGAATTTAATTCTGTCAGCAAAGATACTGGTGTCACACAGCTATGGGTTCTCTGCCACAGATATCGCAGAAGAACCCCGCTTGTTATTACACATATGATAACAACGTTTTTTGGGGTGGTTAGAGTTGTCCTTCACGTCCATATTTGGTGTTGATGATTATTGCCATGGTTGTTGTTATCTTCTACCCTTCTACCCTCGCTCCAGACATCCTGCGAGGCGGTCGGACATGGGCTTCACAGGAAATGATAAACACAAGGATTACTCTAAATTACATACTTATTACTGTTATGCTATAAGAACACCTCTAAGTTACATATTTCTTCACGACTATGCTATAAGAGCACTTCTAAGCTGACATATTCTTTCAGTATCCACCTCTCACACACCAACTACCTTCCCGTCCTCTTTCCCTCCATCTATAAACCTCTCTGGTCTTCCTCTAGACCTCCAACCTCAGCCTCCTTCTACCCAGATCGCCACCATCCCTCTTCTGTTCATGTCCAAACCATCTCAGACTGACTCTCCTAAACATCTAACAATGGCCGTCCCTCTGATGGACTCATTCCCCATCCTCCATCCTACTCACTCCCGAAGAGAGCCTCAACATCTTCATCTCTGTCGCCTCCAGCTCTGCCTCCTGTCTGCTCCTCAGTGTCCAGACCGAACAACATGGCTGCTCTCGTCACTGTCTTCTACACCTTGACTTTTTACACTCTTTTATCCCCCGTGAACATATTCTCCACCCACTCCTACCCTCTTCTTCACCTGTACTCCACACTACTCCAGTCTTGACTGTTGACTTTCAGTCGTCTGACTCCTCGACCTTCTTTATCTCCACTCCACCCTTGGGTTCCTCTCATTCACACTCAGGACTTCTGTCTTGCTGCTGCTAACCTTTGTTTCTCTCCTTTCCAGAGCATACCTCCACCTCTCTAGGTGCTCCTCCAGCTGCTCACTGCAGATCACCGTGTCATTTGCAAAACATCGTAGCCCTTGTAAACAGGTACTAACAGGTGTAACTTTTAGATCTTTAATTGGTTTTATTTTTTTTCTCTGCCTCTCAGGGTCCCGAACACTCATCAGCGCGCCCTGAGAGGTTTCTCCAGATGTGCAACGATGACGCAGAGGTTTTTCCTGTGAGCCTCCATCTCCATTCAGAGCTGTTCTTATGATGCTTCAGATTGAAGTTACGGGCTGTGTCTGCCGTCACTGGACGCTAACACCCAAATCTCCCTCCCCCTGCCAGAAACAGTCGGAGGAGTTTGCCGTTCGCCAGCTGTATGAGTGCAACTGGATCGTGGTGAACTGCTCCAACCCCGCCAACTTTTTCCATGTCATCCGCCGACAGATCCTGTTGCCGTTCCGGAAGCCGGTGAGCCAGAAAATCCACCGGCAGGGCTTTTTTTTAGAGCCTGTTATCAAACGGAACATCATATAAACACGCTCAAATGTCACTGGACTTGTTCTCTTAAAACTCCAGCTGATCGTATTCACGCCAAAGTCTCTCTTGCGCCACCCGGAGGCCAAATCCAGCTTTGACGACATGTTGCCAGGTGAGAGACAACGGGAGGAGCCAGGGAGTGAACCCTCCTGATGTGTAACTTGTTGGATCCTCATCATGCAGGGACGCATTTCAGCCGTTTGATCTCGGACGAGGGTCCGGCCTCCTCCCACCCCGAGAAGGTGAAGAGGGTAATCTTCTGCACCGGCAAGATTTACTATGAGCTGATCCGCGAGCGCAAGAACAGAGGCCTGGACCAGGATGTCGTCGTCGTCAGAGTGGAGCAGGTATCAGAGACTTTTAGCCGTAGAATGGCTGTGAAGGTCGTTTCTTTCTTCTTTTTTTCGCTTTGAGATACGAGCCGAGATCTGACTTACAAGCAAGTGGGAAGAGCATTTGACACCGATTTGTTATTTTTATGCTACATTTTTCTTATTTTAAAACACTTAACAAAACCAGGGGGCTGGAACAGATTGATGGCGTTTCAATTCATTTAAATGGGGAAATTTTATTTGATGTACAACCAGATTGAGTCACGAGTCGGTCACCAAACCAATTTAACTCATGAATCTGGATATTACTGTGGTAGGGTAAGAGTGCTGCAGCGCCTCCCCCTGTACTGGGACATTGACCCCTTCCCGGTTTTTGTCTCTTAGCTCTCGCCGTTCCCCTTCGACCTGGTGAAAGTGGAGGCCGACCGTTACCCCGACGCAGATCTGGTTTGGTGCCAGGAGGAGCACAAGAACCAGGGCTACTACGACTACGTCAAGCCCCGCATCCGCACCTCCATCAACCGCGGCCGACGAGTCTGGTAGCCAGCCGCCGCAGCCACCTTTACCAGCTTTGCTAGGCCACTACACCATGACACATTTAAATATTGAAAGTACATTTTGTTCGCAGGTATGCGGGGCGGGATCCAGCGGCAGCTCCTGCAACCGGGAACAAACACACTCACCTTTCTGAGCTACAGCGCCTCCTCGACACAGCCTTCCAACTGGACGCCTTCCCTAGACCTGCTTAACCAGTAGACACACACAAACACCAGACACGCCGACGTGTCCAATCACAGCGCACAAACACACAAGAGTGACTTGCTCACGAGAAAAGACCTGTTTTGAATGTACGAATCTTGAAAAATGTAACTGGTGTGCCTTCGGACGAAATCAAATACAGCCGCAATCTTACCTCCAAACCTCTGTAATTAACACTGTGTACTCGTGTGTTTTAAATTAATTCAACAGTTCGCTGTCATTCCCTGGGTTTGTTGGAGATGGTATGATTTTTAGTAGCAATATATTTTCTTATTGAACCATGATTCAGGTTGTTGTTGTTCTCCTGCCTCTCAAGTGTCCTACTGATGCTAAGCTAAGCTAGTTGGTGCGGATTCCTTGGAACTGGAGCAAAAATGCAACTTTTTTACCTAAATTGGAAATTAAATTTGGGAAATTTTTGAGATGATTGCTGATGACTCACTGCGTTATAAATTGTGGGTGGCATTTCCTTTGGGCATAAAACTTCCTGTCCTGGATCCGGACTGACACTCAAAAACCCTCAGAACCCAATGTGAAGTGATTTTGATTCTGATTGTTCAGAAAGATGGGAAAAGAGTAATCTCCATTTAATTGAAATAGCAACTTAAAAAAAATAATAATAATAAAAATGTCCCAAAAATTTGCCATATTTATCAGTTTGGTTGTAATTTTGGAGAAAAAAAAATGGGACTTGATTTGTCAAAACATGGAGAACAATGCTGGAGGTGGATTGACATTTAATATTTGAGAAAAAAATTTTTTTTAAATGCTTTTAAAAAGGTCCTGTGTTCAAAACAAATCAGTAGTAGCTTCACAACTTTTACGCACCTTTTATTGAGTTTTAAAGCCCTACAATTTATCGTGTAAAAAATTGAAAATTGAAAAAAAAAAACAAGAACTTCACTATTTCTGCCAGTTCAGAAAACACATTTCTGCTCTTTTTAATTCGCGCTTGCGTTGAAGTCACTCAGGATTGTTCTCAGTGATGATCTGACCGTTCGAGACACCAGATGTGGAACTTTTTATTCCCGCCATTGTTTTCGATGAATCCCCCGAGTGTGTATTTTACCTCCCCGGCCGTCCCCGTTTGTGTCTCAATTACTTGAAATGATTGTCTGGCTTGAACACAAAATCATGTGAAGAGATTCTCTGGCTCCTTCCATCTGAGGGATATTATTTATTTTCATACCGTTTTCTATGTTCTCTTGTTTACAGCAATTAAAGATTACAGCTGCTCACATTGGCTATTGGTCTTTTACCCCAATTCGTGTTAAAAAAAACATTCCTGGCTTTGGCATCATTTACACACAGAAATAAAAACTCAATTAAATATAAAGAAGCAGATTTTACACTTGGATCACTGGCTCACTCACCTCACAATCGTAGTGTCTTAAAGAATGTTTCTGACAGCGGGTGGTGCTGTTCTGAAGTAGCACTGTCATCAGCAGGACAGTTCAGATTTGATCCCAATTCATTTTGGCAAAATAATGAAAGCTAAAGGCCCGAAATCAGGCCCCTGTGGCACTCCGGGTCACATCAGGTCTATGAAAGACAAATTTAATCACATCGGATTAAAAAAAAAAAATCAAAATGTAAATCTAGAATCAGGCCTAAACATCAGATTATGAGACATCTTTACATTCTTATGATTTCATTTATTTTTTATGTATTCCACATTTAATAATTATCATAATTGTAATTATTTTTTACTTTAATTTATTTGGCAACAGTAAAAGGTATTTTTTGGAAAGCCGTGCTAATCTCAGTTCAGCAAAACTTTGCTCACTTCATTTTCACCCCTTCATTTGTTAATTAGACGACGCTGGAGGCAAATCCATATGATAAGGTAAGAAGAGAAGATTTGAGGAGCTTAGCTTTTCTGTGCAAAACAAGCTACAGACGTGAATCTACTTTCAGGTCTAGGTGTGACTTGGTCATCGTTACTGTAGCCATCTCGTCCTAATGGGAGTTGGACATGGAACATCAGTCTTCACAGCAGACTCTGAGGGTGACCGACTTTTCTTCTGATCTGCGCAAACAGATCCGGGTTTGAAGTACTGAGCAAGTGAAGATCGGCACAGAAGTCCTCCAGGAGCCCATAGAGAGCACCTGAGTGTTCGCAAAAGGGCACAATCAGCTAGCGACAAATGAGCACCCATCTCTCTAGTTCCGTCTCCCGCACTCACCGACTGTGATTTTTTCTGTCAGCAGCAGATGATGTATCGTCTGCAAGCCTTTCTTCAGGTCTTCATCCATGAACGTGAAGAACGCCATCCCCTTCCCCGCCTCCGCTGCCGCCATCAGTTGGATCACAGCTGAGCGAGAACGGAGAGACGCTAGCACTGGGGAAACTTAGCAATTCAGGACTGACGACTTTTTAAGACGCACCTTTGAGATGAGGGTCCCCACCGAAGGCTCCGCAGCCCCATTTGCCCGTGGCGATGTCCGGCTCGTCCGGCCCGCTGCCCTTGAATCCACAGTACGCCTTCAAGGACAACAACAACATTGAAGTGAGGCAAATCTATCCACAGGCAAAATCATAAGCCTACAAGTTCTGGTCTCTGATGATTTCCAGGAGGCGACCCCCACCCGGTCACTTTACCAACAACCGATCACAGTGAAGTACTGCGTGAATGCTGGAAGTTGTAATTAGACACAGACGGCACGTACCAAGGTCAATGAGCCACTTCCATGCACACAGATGGCGGTTGCCATTTAGTGTTTACTTGCATGCCCAAAGCAACATAGCCATTGGCCTGTCCCCGACTTGAAACCGCCTCTTATGATATTACGAGTTGCGATCGGCTCGGGCCAAGTGAGACTGCTAGCGAAAGCGAGATCTGCTGATCGCCTGCTCGCCAGAGCAACTAGCTGTCAGATTACTTAACTGATTGTGATGTCCAACCCCTGTTTTTTGCCCAAAGTGCCGCGTATCTGTAGCACAGACCTGACCTTGTTCAGCTCCCGTGTGATGAGCCTCATATTGTACTGCTCCAGCTGGTGTCTGTATTTCAGGGCGTCGATGGCCACGATCTTCCTCTGCAGTCGAGCCCAACTGTCTCTGGAAGAAACGCGTGCCGAAACAAGGTCTTAACAGCAAGAAAGCCACGCATGTGCACGTTGTTGTGGGTGAACGGGACAAGCGTGACGTCCGGCACAAACCTTTCTAGGTTGTCCTTGTAGGGTCCTGCCCACTCGAAACTGTCACCGAAGCCAGAGTAGCAGCTGAACTGCTGCGAGCCTGGAAGCAAAGACACCTCTCAGCTTCTCACATCTTTAAGCAAGCAGATGAACAGCTAGTTTGTTTTTTAACCCGCATAGTTATTATCTCTCTTCTAAACTAGCTTCGTGAGCGGCACGGTGGCGCAGAGGTTAGCCCTTCTGCCTCACAACGAAAAAAGGGAGACTATTTGTGAGGAGTTTACATGTTCTGGCCGTGTCTGCGTTGCTTCTGGGCTCTTCTGTGTCCTCCAACAGTCCGAAAACATGCAGGAGGTTAACTGGAGACCCTTAACTGCCCGGGTGAGTTCATGAGAGGCTGAATGGTTACTTGTATCCACTTGTGAATTACAGAGTGAACACTTGTATGTCTGTATAGAGAATGAATGCTTCTCTTTGCGTCTTTTAGCTTCTACTTGTTTCTAAACTAACATGTTTTTAACATTTTGAATAATCCAAATGCAGGTTGTCGGTGAAACATGCTCCACGAGCCGTTTGCCACTATTTCCAAATGCGTTAGCTAGCTAATGTCGGAAAGCGCGTGCATTCAAAAGAATCACAGCAGGAAGGCACCTGTGATGAGCAGACACTCATTGTCGGCGAGTTTCTCCGTGAAAAGCCTCGACACGATCAGCTCCGGATTCATGAGGAACAGGATCTCCTCCTGTACCAGGCCGGATCCCAGAACGCCACCGCCGATGGAACTGCAGGCAAAGTCCACCTGCAGGAAAGGCGCCGACCGCCATCAGAGGTCCCGTCGCGCCCGGCAAAGTGGCGGGCACTTTACCGGGTGGGACTCACCTGGAGCATCCCGGTACCGTCGGTCTCGATGGTGCCGGATGACGACACAAACAGTTTGGGCATCATCTTGGTGCACCTGCAACACCAACAATAAATCCCCTTCATGACGTGGACGGAGAAGACATCAAGTTATTATTGATTAATCATTAACTCATTAATTTACCTTAAAAAGTAGCTAAACTTACTCAGATTCTTTGTTCTATATTTGATGTACTTTTTAAAACATTTCTAACAACCTATAGAACATTTATCAAATAAGGTTATGACGGATAATTCAACAAAAATGAGTGAAACAAGGAAAATAAAGAAAACATTAATTATAAATGCGTTGTAAGTAATAAATTGCATCTTCCTGTTTGTTTTGGTCTTCTTTTCCATCAGAGTGGAGAAAGTGGAAAAGAGGTGAAGAAAGGTTTTCAAGCAAGTTCGGAACGGTGGAGAAAAAGTGTCCGGGGTGATGACAGAGTATGAGACAAGATGGTGAGAGCAGCCATGTTGTGTGGTTTACAGACAGGAAGCAGGGATGAAGATGTCGAGGTTCTGTGGGAGTGAGGAGGATGGACGGGATCAGGGGGGGGCGGCACATGTAAGATGTTTTGTAGATAAAGTTCGACTGAGATGGTTTGGACATGGTCAGAGGAGGGATGAAGAAGACCTGGGTAGAAGGATGCTGAGGTTGGAAGACGAGGGGATTTATGGCTGGAGTGAAAAAGAGGACATGAAGTTTGTTGGTGTGAGAGAAGAAGACAGAGTAGGCTTAGATGGAGGAGGTCGATTCCCTGTGGCGAACCCCGAAGGGAGCAGCCGAAAGGGAAAGAAGATGTATTGTTAGCTTGTTAGTGAAAACAAAATTTGATAAGAGGAAGTAGCTCGACCCATGTCTGACTACATCTCTCGCGCTAGCAGCTCCCTTTAGCTTTGAATCCAGTTCCCTGAAAGGCTTTGCCCTCTGATGACCGTCATTAACATCGGGGTGTCGTCAGCCTACAGTCATGCAAACCGGCTGTATCTTCATCAGAACGTCAATTAATCGTTACTTGATCACTTTTATGGCCACCTTTTCCACTGGGGGAAGTCTGCCTCCTTAAGGCAGCGTCTCTCAAACGTCACCATTCCTTTCGGCTTGGTGTCTGCGGAGACATCGGCACCTGGCTCAGAAACGCAACCGCAGCATTGGGCAAACAGGCGACGCAGCGCAGCAGCGGCAACTCACCCGCATTTGTCACCTCAAGGAAATAATGCATGATGGCCCGCAGCTTCTCATTCTTGCGATCAGAGGAGCCACCGAACAAACTGCAACACATCCAGGAGCGTGAATGCTAATACTTACGGTCAATCACCAAAAGCTGATCAGGAATTCGTAAGAAAAATCAGAAAAAGATCACTGGAGTCCCTCGCAGCTAGCATCACTTGTTGGATATTAGCGCCCCCTCCTGGTCTGACCTGCTGAAGTTGATGGAGGGGTATCCATCATACTCGGTGTTGGCGCCGGAGGCGTTGCGATGCGGGAAGGTGCAGAAGAAGGCGTTGGCCAGCAGGCAGGAGATCTGGACCTGTGACAGCATGACGGAAGCGTTGTACCCCCTCTGGAGCAGCGGAACGGCCTGCACGGGATAACACGTACTGTCAAGGTCTGGCCCGTTGAAACCCCCCGCCCCCTGCGATGCACCTTTTTCACAAGGCCCGGCAGCTCCAGGGCCAGCAGCGCCATCTTGGGGAAAAGTTTGTTGATGTAGTTGTCTGTTTTGGGAATACACTGTGGGTGTGGAGGGGAGAAAGTGTTTTAAAAATCCACCTGGTTACGTCTTAGTGCCAGACGGAGGCCGACATTTGAGTTACGATGGTGGGGGGGGGCTGACCTTGACGAAGGTGTGAAGGGCGTCGAAGGACCACCGGTCTTTGTACTTGGGGTTGTACTTGATGATGGCCCCCTGGTTGGAGATAGAGCACGGGGGATTGAACATCGCACTCGCTAACAGGCGACACCTTTAACACCCCAAACCCCCCCACCGTTAACCTCGAACCGCCGAGGGGGTAAAATCTAGAACGCGCAGTGATTTTCAATGTTTACTGACGTACCAGAGAATGAATCCAGTATGTTCTGAATTGCTAATCAAAGAAAATGCTTACTTATTAATTAGTATGCGTGTAAATGTTTTGTTCTATTGGTAGCTTTCCAACAGCTTTGAAAGGACGGCTTGTAGTCGTGTACGATCAGGTGCGAAATCAGCAAAAAAAATTAAATAAAATAACAATTGAAAATTAAAAAGGAAAAAAAAAAAAGGGGCAAGATTAGCCAGGGAGCTAGCTCGGGGATGATTGCGATAAAGGGCTCTGGATCTCCTTCAGAGTGTGAATCAGGCTCTCCGTCATTCATTCAATAATCCGTCGAAATTTAGCAAGCGTTGAGGCTCGTTTTCCGGCATGTGAAATGTTAAAAACATTTTTTTAAATGTGTTACCATAGCAACAATTTGAACATTTCTGTACCATCACAAATCGCCCCCCAAAAATAGAAACATTTAAACTTCTGCTGGTTGAAGTGGCATCATCACCTCCACGTCACTGACGTCCGCCGACTTCTTCTTTGCGAGGCCCTTGAGGGACTTGGAAATCGCATCCCACCTCAACATCTGGCGGCAACAAAAAGACGAAGGAGACGTGTTATTGGACGATTCGGGGACCACGAGTGAGCCTTTACTGTTTCATCCACGGAGAGAACTCAGGTCACAAGAGCATGGAGAGAAGCATGTCAGGAGAACCTGGAAAGAACCCTGGCAGGAGAACACGGATGGAACCCAGACAGGAGAACCAGAACCCAGGCGGGAGAACATGGAGAGAACCGACACCTCTGTTGATTCCACTGACTTGAGGAACTTCATGTCCCACTCACATCTCCTGCGGCCCTGGAGCAGCCGACCGTCCATTCCGTTTACCGATCACACTGATCGATTGATGACATCTCCGCACTTCACGACAATAAAAACCAAAAAGAGGAACTCACAATAGTGTTGTTCCGGGTGGTGATGATGTTTTGCTTGGCGTGGGGCATCTTCACCACGTTGCTGTGCCAGACGACTCCGCCCCCCCGCGGTTCGATTATGCCTCTGCCGTTGAAGTGTTGCACCTGCGGAGGGAGATGAAGTGCTGAGTGTGTGGAAGACTGTGTGTGTCGCGAAGAAATCGAAGTACAGACGGCCGACCGTCTCACGTCCACGAGGACGGTGTGCGTGCTGTCGAAGCTCAGGGGTCCAAGATGGCTCGTCAACTGCGACAGTCGCTTCAGTCTACCCAGCGGGCAAAAGGAAGACCCTGACATTTCCAAGGACCATGACTCCTTCCCAAGACATCCTGGTGCCCCATAGTCTCTGCAGGCTGCGGTGGTGGGCCTGCTCCGATTTGGGGATCGGTCTCCAGCTGGCAACCTGGTTCCTTGTGACAAACTGCCTGTGATAGCGTCCTCTTTGTCCCCTTGGGTCCACTTGCTCTCTTGTTGCCATCTGTCTCCAGTGGGTGACTCGCTTCCTTTGGACAACTCACTCCAACGTTCATCTTGTTGGGTCCACTTGCTCCCTTGTTGCCATCTGTCTCCAGTGGGTGACTCCCTTCCTTTGGACAACTCACTCCAACGTTCACCTTGTTGGGACGACTTGCTCCCTTGTGGCCGCCCATCTCCAGTGGGCGATCTGCGTCCTAGGGGCAACCTGCCCCTGCTGGCTCCCTCTCCGTCCGACGTGTCAGGGCAAAGGACCTGGCGCATCTGCGTGCTGTCGTTGCGCTTGGACATCTCTGAGCAGGAGCTTTTATTTTGAAAGTCTGCGACAGGAAAAGCAAACATGAGTGGAAACTGTATTTTATTTTAAAAAAAAGGATTTAAAGCAATTTCTTAAGAGTATGGTATCCTTGAAGACTCTGATTTAGCGTCGCCATAATCAACGATGGATCGATCCACCAATCAAACAACGGATCCGCCCCAAACGAAGCAGTTGTAAACTTCCGCCTTCGTGTTTGAGTTTAATTCGTAAAACTTTTTTTAAAAACATTTTTATCTCTACTTTCAGTTCATGAGCCTGAATCCTGGGTCGCCCCCCCCCCCACCTCCCGCCCCCTTCCTCCATTCCCTTTCCTTTTTTGTTTTCTTCTTAAACATTTATCCGGAAACGGTCGGGACGCAGACTGACCTGGCGGCGGATGAACACGAACTCTCTGGTTCCGCGGAGGTTCGGATCCGTCGCGTGAAAGCCGCGGAAAAGGCGTATCTTCCCGCGGTGTCTGCGACGCTTTCCGCCAAAACGAAAGTAAAAGTTCGGCGGAGAAACAAGGGGATGTGGCGGTGCGTTCGCGGACGCGTCGGACAAAATCGTTTTGACGGTAAACGTCAACTCACCGACGACATTTTGAGGTTCCGAAGAAATCGAATGTGTGACTCTTTGAAAGATTATTTGCACTTTATTTTTTTTTTATGGAGATTAGAAATATACGTATATAAAAATGTTTTACCTGAGTTAAGAGTTTAAATTAAATGAAGTAAATTAAGGGGAATTTAATCGTTTGGTACTTGAACGCCACACAATAATAGGACGTAATACATACGTATTACATATGACGCATTTCCTTATTTTTGAATAAAATATTTACGCCGGGAATCATTTTATTTCAACCAAACAACATTATGTTCACAAAAGTGAAATATTTTTCAATTTCATTTAACATCATGACTATTTCTAAACATTATAACTTCGTGATAGTTCATCTAGATAATGTACGAATGAATGAACTATGACTACAGTACATAAAGTAATAAGTCTGTTCCAAGTTAATGTGTTGTCTTCTTGTGAACATTATAATTACAATATCCCCTTTATTGCCAAACGTATAGTTTTTGACACATGGAGTTCCTCAGGAACAGCTACTGGGTTGACAAAATGAAAACTGAATTAAAATGTCATTTTCGTTTCAGTAGAACCGTGTGGAAAACGTGTGTATGCAAGATCCTGGAAGTCAGTTGGAAGTTGCATATTTAAGGTCGATTTAGAGCATAAATGCCGCTATGCAACTTGCTGTATCGTGATGATTGATGACGACATGAGTGATCCTTCCTTCTGCCCACCCATGTTCACGAAAAACTAAACAATTCAGAGAAAAAATACACAATAATCCAGTACAATAATCTGTGACCAGATGCAACAAGTAGGATAGAATTTAAAACTCTTTGATGGAAATTGATATTTGAAGAAATTGTTTGTTCAGAAGGATTCATTCAAAAAAAATATTTTTTGTGTCTATTATTTCACGGTTCAGGCTTTACAGGGTAAAATTAATATCTCGTTTAAAATCTTGTTTAAACTCCCCGCTTGTAACAAAAGGCTCAAAGTTCAAAATAGAAGTAAACAACCTAGAAGTTTATTTTACAGCCTTTTTTTCCCCCCTCCAGCCTTTCCAGCAGATTCAAAGGTCACCCGAGTTCAGCCACCTCTCTGCAACCCGGTGTCGTAACAATATCTGGCCGCTAGGTGGCAGGAGTGGACCTATAAAGATCTCAACGGTAAATATCCCCTCACGTTTGGGGGATTTTTTTTTTTTATTTTATTTATTTTTTTTTTTACCCCTTTAATCCTTCATTTCCACACCCATTCATTCTCTGTCCTGCAGGAAGGGTCGTGGGGGGTTGGTTGGTGCAGATCCATGCTGTCATTTCACTTTCCATGCCGCACAGTCAGCGCTGCGCTCATCTGCACATGAAACTACTGCCCATTCAAACTGCACTCATCCTTGCACCTGCACTTTGTGAGTTGCGCACCAAGCCGCATTCAAATGTCTTAAAGCGCTGCCATCATTGCTCGTGTTTATAGTAATGTTTACTATCGTTCTTTCTTATCAGTACACATCCAAATGCACTGCGGTCAGCAAAATAGGGATTTCAATGAACAGGGAAACATGTTTCTACACCGTGCATTGTGACAATAAACGCTTTGAATCTTGTAGAATCAAATCGAACCGTACGACCTTTCACCCCCTCATTCAAATGTCCTATAGAGACACATAACCATTCACGCTCTCATTCACACCCCATATAGATATACAACCTTTCACCCTCCCATATAGCTGTTTTATAGAGACAGAAACTACCATTCATCCTCTCATCTGGCTGTTGTATGGAGACAAAAACAACCGTTCACCCTCTCATCCACATGTCAAATAGAAACATACAACCATTCAAAAACAACCAGTCACGTTCTCATTTACGGGTCATAAAGAAACATACAACCATTCAAAAACAGCAATTCACCCTCTCATCCACATGTCAAATACAAAACATAGAACCATTCACCCGCTCATTCACACCCCATATAGAAATACAACCATTAACCCTCTCATTCAGGCGTCATAAAGAAACATGCAACCATTCACCCTGTTATTTATACATAACATGGAGACAAACCGCCATTCACCCTCTCCCATTGCATCTTTATTGCCGCATGATCATATGTAGCAGGGGTGACTTCAGGAACTAGCAAGAAAATGACCCAAAAAAACACACACAAGAAAGAAATCAGAGACTCGCAACCGTGCGTGAAAATTTCAAATCAACAATCAAACAAAGAGTGACGTGGAAATCAGCATTTGGCTGAATCTGCACATAAGGTACACAGAAATTAGCAGAAGCACCAGCTAAAAGTTGCCAAGTAGCTTTAGCTGAATAGCTACAGGTGGCTATACCAACAGCCTGCAAGAAAGAATGAGGCTCGAAAAATAGCAGACACATTAAAATGACAAAGACGGTAAATATTCGGAATTCGGTCCGAGACCATTAACGATTTTTTATTTTTTCTAAATATCCGCAGGAGGAAAACCAGTGAAACACTTTAAAAACTCATCTCCTTATGTAACAGTTAAATGTCATGCCGTGTTTCTGTCTTCATCCGTGACGTCAATCAAGCTGCGGTGATGTCATGTGTGTGTGTGTGTGTGTGTGTGTGAATGTGTGTATGTGTGTGTGTGTGTGTGTGTGTCCGCTTCCCTGGAATGTTCCGGCTGCTCCCAGGGAAGCGTCAGCGCCGAGGAATGTGAGGGGAAACCAGCCGGATGACTTAGAAAAAGGCCACGCCAGCCCCGGGGGGAGGGTAGGGGAGTGGAGGAACGGGGAGGGAAAGGGGGACCTAAACACGAAAAATCGTCTGAAAAGGCGCAGAGTCACGTCTCCGTGTCCTCCGCCGTGTCTGCGAGGGGCTCCTCCGAGGTTCTCCCGCTTCCTCCCACAGACCAAACACTCTCTATGAAAGGGTGAATATCTGTATGTCTCTATATGATGTGTGAATGAGTGAATAGTCGTATTGCTATATGACATGAGAGGGTTGAATGGTTGGAGGTCGGAGGTTTTTTGGAGGTCAATGTGACCTGTGAATGACAGGGTGGATGTCCATGTGTCTCACATGTGAATGAGAGGATGAATATTTGTTTGTATCTCCATGACGCGTGAATGGTTGTATGCGTCTATGACATGTGAGTGAGAGGGTGAATGGTTGTCCATCTCTATAAAATGTGTGAATGAAAGAGTGAAAATGTGTATGTCTCAAAGATGTGAATGAAAGGGGGAATGGTAGCTTGTTCCTAAATGACATGTGAATGGTTGTATCCGTCCATGCCGTGTGAATGAGAAGGTGAATAGTTGTACATCTCAAAAATGTGTAAATGAGAGGGTGAATATTTGTTTCTATATGATGTGTGAATGAGAGGGTGAATGGTTGTATGCATCTATGACATGGAGATGAGTGAATGGTCGTGTTTATGTGACATGTGAATGAGTGAGTGAATGCTTGTCCATCTCTATAAAACGAGTGAATGAGAGGGTGAATATTTGTTTGTTTCTATATGACGTGCAAATGACAGGGTGAATGGTTGTGCATCTCTACCAAATGCGTGAACGAGTGAATGGTTGTATGTCTATGTGACTTGTGAACGAGAGGGGGAATTGTTGTATGTGTCTATGAGAGTGAATATCTTTTATGTCCTTCTATGATGTGTGAATGAGAGGGTGAATGCTTGTGGAAATCTTCTTGTCGTGGCAACCTGACCTGAATTTCTTCCCTTGAAGATGTTTCAGCCCTCATCCCAGAGGCGTCTTCACTTTCAATGACCTGTGGGGAGTTTCTCAATATATATATATATATGTATATATATATACATATATATATATATATAAAAGCCTCTGGGATGAAGACCGAATCGTCTTCAAGGGAAGGAATTCAAGTCCCGTTGTCACGACAAGAAGATTTTAGCAAGAATTCACCGTGACCTGGACGACTGAGAACCTCCACAGACACCAGAGGGTGAATGGTTGTTAAACATCTCTATAAGATGTGTGCATGAGAGGGTGAATGGTTGTGTGTCTCTGTGTGTGGCTTTATGATGGCCCAGAGAATGAATGAATTAATGAATAAATGAATTATTTTTATTTTAATATTTAATATAAATGTATATATATAAAGATATCACATCAATGAACCAAACATCAACAGCCAAATATTGAGAAAATTAGCAAAAAAAGTAATAAAGGTGAGGGAAAAATGTTTTAGGAAATATCAAAACACCTAAAAGATACTTGAATGTAAGAAAGAAATTCAATTTACAAACTTGCAGAAAAAAATAATTAAAAATTAGAAAATGAACAGCAAACCTGACAAAAAAAGGTTAAAAATCACCCAGTAATTCAGTGAAAAAGAGGTGTGAAAATCACAAATAAATTTAGCAAAAAAAAGACGAGATTTTTAATTTTTTAAATTAGCGACTATTTCCACCTTTGGTTTTGTAAGGAGATAATCAGCGAGATCAGATCAACTATCGTCATTGGTAAAAGAAGCAGAGAAAAAGAAACAAAATAAAATAAGTTAGTTTCCATAGAAAGTACAGTCGATGTCCGCCGTCACCTATTTTCCCCTCACAAAAAAAAAGATTTTAAATTTCTATTCAAGAATCTTTCCGTCTCTGTGTATTTTTATTCCATCCGTTCTATTTTCCATAAATACATCCACACATCACGCCAAAACATTTATGTATTTATATATTATATGCATTTTTTGACTAAATATATGAATAAATAAATAAATATTCATAATAATGAAAAGAAATAAAATTCCTTCATAATAGAAAATAAATCAGCTACATGCAGGAACATATCAAGCACACATTCCATCAATATATACTGTCTTCATGTTTGTGAAAAATCATGTACATATACAAACACAATAATGTTTATTTTTAAATACTTATTCCCGGAATTCTCCCCCGTTTCCCATTCATCCGTGCATCAGACACATTCCTGAATGGATTTTTTTAATTTTTTTTTTTTTTTTTGCCACCGCTGCTCCTCTTTTGCCCCCCCCCCCGCCTGAGGTCAGGTCGTTGCGGCGGCGAGTCAAAGCAGCCTCTCCCAGGTTTCCTCCCCCCTCTTC
>CAAKHD010003355.1:4641-15502 GCA_901007705.1 Fistularia tabacaria | reverse complement strand
CACACACTCACACATACACACACACACACACATACACACACACACACACACGCACATACGCGCGCACACACATAATTGCACACACACACACACACACACTCACACATACACACACACACACACACACACACACACACACACACACACACACACACACACACACACACACACACACACACACACACACACACACACACACACACACACACACACACACACACACACACACACACACACACGGTGATCTCATGGTTATAAAAGAAGCCACTGATGATTTACAGCTGCCACACTCTGCGTCTATTTACTGATACAAGCCTCTCCTGGCGACTGCGTGTGTGTGTGTGTCCAGCGGAGTGTGTCGTGTGTGTGTGTGTGTGTCCAGCGGAGTGTGTCGTGTGTGTGTGTGTGTGTCCAGCGGAGTGTGTTGTGTGTGTGTGTGTGTGTCCAGCGGAGTGTGTCGTGGGTCGGACGCTCCGCGACGCTTCACACACGCGTGTATGTGTGTGTGTGTGTGTGTGTTCGGCGAGTGTGTCCAGCTGCCAGGTGAGGATTGTAAAGCGAGCAGAGCTCTTCCATGCGGTGGTAAAGAGCGCTGGAGCACGCTGAGCTTCCACTGCAGCCAGCTGCCAGCCTCTGCTCCACACACACACACACATTCATTCACATCTCCGTGCTTGATGGCTTCTCGCTGTGCAGGACTTCAGAAGTCCAACCTGCCCCTCCTGTTCCTATGGTTAGATGTCTTCTCCTCGCCGCGTGGAAGAGCGTTTGCACAGCGTCGGTCGGCAGAAGGTGCAATAACAATACAAACTACCTCCTTGCTTTTACATGCAAATGTGCTAACTTCTGCCTTCACCAAGATGTCCTTCAGACTTGTTAGATGTTTGCATTTGCTCTTGTTTTTGTTTCTTTGCTCGTCTGTTGATTTGATTTTTATGCCTTGAAAGCGGACCTGGTTCTCGTTTCCTACCACAAACTGGAAGCTGTGCTGCTGTGACCACACCAGTTCCTTCAATCCTTGAGAAGCAGTTTTCAGATTTGAAGAGATTCCCTCTCAGCTGTGCTTTGCTTCTGAGGAGGCCTCTGAGAGCTGCATCTCCAATTCCCACTGCGTGTCTTCTAGAAGATTTCCATTTCTAACTCTTTGTGACCAAAGTAAAGATACATCCGGATATATTTGGGATTTACTCCTCCAATTCTGAGATCTTCTCCAAGTAGCCCTCATCTGACCTGCTGCCCTGCACCTCCAAAGACAACCACAATTTACACCACAGTCCTCAGCATCTAAAGTTCACTGTCACCACCACTCACTGAAGGACCTGAGCTGGTCCACAGTCGAGTGTGCTGCGGGTGTTCGATGGAGCAAGAGGGACTCAAAGAGTAGCAGCATGCAGAACGCTGAGGAGGCGGAGAACGGAGAACGGAGAACGGAGAACGGAGAACGGAGAACGGAGAACGGAGAACGGAGAACGGAGAACGGAGAACGGAGAACGGAGAACGGAGAAGGTCAACTGAGGTCAAACCAGTGGCGGATCAACCAAAGCACGGCTGCGCTGCGCTAGGCTACACATACAATGATTGATTATGATGATGGTGATCCGATCAGTTCAATAACGGCGTATGAGGGAGGTGAGGCTTAAGGACCGAGGGACCGTCCTAGCTGCTGGAAGAAGGTCTGCTGTGGTCAGCTATGGTCAGATGTTAGCTAGCTTGAGTGAAGTTGGTGGGGCGGCCGTTGTCCTGCGGTGGCTTTTTCAAAATAAAACCCCGAGTGAGCGACAGTCCTGCCTCGTCATCTCTGAAGAGCAAAGCCCACAACCTACATACGGTTTCTAAGCATGGATGGGTGAACATCTCAGCTTAGCCACTGCGATGGTGGTCCGAGGTTCTTCCAAAATGTATCGACTAAAAGACGGAAGCTGTCAAGAAGCAGAGTTGTCCATTAACGGAGAGCTTCTCCTGTGGGAATGGAGGATTTACTGAATTCAGTTTTAAGAAAATGTCACAGGTGCCTCTTGAGTGTGTTTCCGCCTGGAGGCGTTCGGTGGACGGATGAAAGTCGGGATCAGAACCTTTCACACACCTCAGGTAATTGGAGTTGGGGGGTTTGAGAAGGTTCTCCGAGCCGGAGCTCTTCTTCTTCTGGAAGAAAACATCTTGTTTGGAGTCGCAGTCGGGGCTCATGGAGCCGTGTTCGCTGCTGCTGCTGCCCGCCGCCTCGCACTGCAGCTGCACCGGCAGGGACACGCTGTGGATGTAGTCTGGACAGCAAGCGTGGACAGACAAGTACAGGGAGGGTCAGGAGGACGTCGGGGCGTCTCTCCTGGCCAAAACCCCGTTTTCCCAACGAGAAGTTGCGGTGAGGCGCCATCGTACGCCCCACGCGGTGAATTTGCTGTGCTACCTGACGGCTTGAAGGCGATCTTGCTCTTCTTGCCCTTGGTGGTTTGTCGGACAAAAGTGTCCCGCAGCAGGTCCGTGGCGATGGCTCTTTTGTGAGGGTCCGGCTCAAAGCAGCGCAGGATGAAGGACTTGGCCTCCAGCGACAGAGACTCGGGGATCTCCGGGTGGATTTTAAACATTCCAACCTGGAGCAGACAGAAGCAGGAAGCACAACACTGCGATGAGCAACACCGCACGTTTCCTCAAAGATTCGAGTCACACCGGTGGACCCGTCTCCGTCCCGGAGGAGGACGGGCAGGAGGAAAGCCTCGAAGTCGAACCTTGAACATCGCCGCTTGAGGCTCCCCCAGCTCGTGGAACGGTGGCTTCCCAGTGGCCATTTCTATGATGGTACATCCCAGGGACCAGATGTCAGCGGGGGCTCCGTACCCTCGAGGACCCTTGTCAATGATCTCTGGAGCCATGTACTGCAGGGTACCTGCGGGCACCAAGGTAGAGGTCAACCTTGGGAAATGGTTCTGTTGAATAGGAGAGCCCAGAAGGTCTGGTTGCAGTAACTTTACAGGTTCAAGCTGATCGGTGTCTCTTCAAAACTCCAAATAGCAACAAGACACCGAATCACAGACATCACTTTGGACACAAACTTCACTGATGCTTCATGGCAACTATGTTATAGACGTGTCTGTGGAGGCCCTGGGTCCTTCAGGTCCTCCAGGTCCTGGTCTATCATGGTCAGGTCTAATCGTGATGGGTTCAGTTCCTCAGAGATTCTCATCCCGGAGGCCTCTTCAGTTCCCACAGACCCACCATGAGACCTGAGCCACAGATGATCTTTCCATCTTTGTGTTTGTCATGTAATGATGTGAACACAGTGTTGACAGCGCAAATCCAACTGCATCTGTCAGACGAGATGTCTCGCCAGAACCACCTTCACATTCAGATGAACATCCAAGGCTCAGTCCACCGATGTCGCCGTCCAACTTTAATGTCAATATTTATAGAGTGTATCGCCACGATTTCCTTCCAGCCAATCACAAGCCTGCATTCTAGCTTAAAGTTAAACATGGCCGCCGGACAGTAAACAGTCGCCCCGCACTGCAGTTATTGCCATAGTTACTGCTGCTCGTGATCTGCGGCAGGTTTGGATCTTCAGGAGGGCTTCACAGAAGAGGGAAGGTACACACACACACACACACACACACACACACACACACACACACAGCCACCTGCTAATGAAAGACAAACACCCTTCTGCCTCTGCTTGATTAGCTAATCTAATTACACACCTCTCTGGCAACTGGAGAAGGCCAGATGGCCTGTGTGTGTGTGTGTGTGTGTGTGTGTGTGTGTGTGTGTGTGTGTGTGTGTGTGTTTGGAGGGCAACCTCCAAGTGTCTCTATAGATGATGGCTTTAATATCTTGTGGTTCTTCATGTCAATGAGAGCTTCTGAGAGGCTGCTGAACTTTGTGCTCTCCTGGGTTTCTCCTGCTAGAAGACTGAAGTCCTCAGATTGGACCAGACCTGGACCTGTCACTCATATGGCTGCTCCATCTTCTCCTTCTCCCTCTGGCTGCTTCCTTCAGGGTCCACAGCCAATCACCTGCTTCCATCCAACCCTCTCCTCTGCATCATCAAACCATCCACCTTCCTGTCCTCCTCCACTCCATCCATGAACCTCCTCTCTGGTCTTCTTCTAGACCTCCTCCGACCTCAGCATCCTTCTACTCAGATCTTCTCCATCCCTCCTGTGTCCAAGTCCAAACTATTTCAGTATTACTTTATCTCCAGAACATCTACCATGTGCTGTCCCTCTGATGGACTCCACCCTCTCCATCCTCCTCACTCTCAAAGAGAACCTCCACATCTCCATCCACCCAGTTCAGACCTTTTCCAATCCCCACAGCAGTTACAACCAGAAACTCCCGACAGTGTGTTTGAACTGAGGAACCTCTGAGTCGAGAGGAGGAACCTTCAAGGAGAGCAACCAGGTCCAGTTGGCACCATAAGACTTAGTAAGGATGAGGACGTGATGTTTTCCATCCGAAGGCAACGAAACCTCATGGAGTCAGAGAGACCTTTCTGGCCTCCATGGTTCAGAGACCTTTCCTCCTGATGTCTCCATGACTTGAGAATCTTCTGAACAACCTCAGTCCAGCGTCTGTCAGTTCCTTAGGGGGAGAGGAGAAGCAGCTCACCCTTGAACGTGGCAAATAGGAGCTACAAGTTACCGGTGAAGGTCTCCGTGCACGGGTTCACTCCAGCCAGACGCTTGGAGGTGCCAAAGTCTGAAATCTTCAGGATTCCGCTGTAGGTGTTGACCAACACGTTGTCCCCCTGATGGAGACACAGTGGGACAAATGAGGAACGCGGACTTTATTTGGATTCTATGAGACATGGATTTCCACGTACCTTGATGTCTCTGTGGACGATCTGGTTCTCGTGAAGGTACCGGAGACCCTCCAGGATCTGCCTGGTGTAGAAGATAATCGTCGCCTCCTTCAGAGGACCCCATTTCGAGCGCAGCAACGCCGACAAGCTTCCTGAACCGAGGAGAGCAGATGTTTCAAATCCACATCGGTAAGAACGTAACCAGAAGGTCACTATGGCGACATCCAAGATCACCTCCCGGCACTTGTTCCATGAAGATCTTGATGTATCCATTCTCGGACACAGAGCCCAGATACTGAACGATGTTCCTGTGCTTCAGGTACTTGTGAAGAGCGATCTCCTCGTGCAGAGGCTGAGAGTACCTGATTCACAGACAGAGGGACAAGGGAAGGCCAGGCTTGCACAACATCTCGACATCTCCAGGGTTTGGACTTGCTGTCAAACACCGACCTAGCGGGTGTTTAGTTTGGGTCTGAACTGAAACTACAGGCGTGAGGAGCTCCATCTGATCTGACACAAAGTGAAGGTCCTGGTCTGCAGGTCGGATGAACCTTTGCGTGGTGTGGCTGCACGACCACAGCTCTTGGATTCCTCTGGATTTTCATCCAAATGCAGTAACAAGTGGTAGTGCAGTATTAGGCTACTTTAGCTTCGTACTCTGCCTTTGTTAATACACCCCAAATACAAACCAATCAGGTTGTCGCTTTCTTCATAAGAATGCATGAAACTGACAAAATGGGAATTTTAGTCTGAGCTGAAGCTCAAATCATCCCTTTCCTGTCGTGAAGAAGCGTCTCGTCACTGAGACATCTCGACCTTGGACAACGGAGATCTACTGTGTACTGTGACTGGTCCTGCTGAATGTCCTCGAATGGTCACCACGAATCACCTGCTTCCCTGCGAGTTCTCCAGGAGGGACCAGTCATCGCTGTCCACTCATATATAGACAGTACTCTGATTACTCCCTACCTTTATTTGTACCTTCCCTGTGCGGAGAAGAACAGATCTTCACTCAGGGGAAGACAGCAGTGACCCATGCTGCACCTTCTGCACCTTCTGACTGGACTACATAGAGTTGTTGAATCTAAAGATGGAGTGCCAGAGCCTGCTTGTAAAAGCACTTTCCTTTCGTTTTGTTTCCCCTTTGCACTGCTGCATTTCCTGAATGTTTTCTACTGGTTGCTGCCTGTCTTTGATGGGACTCCCTGAGGAAGAGGTTCTTCATCTCAATGAGATTCTTTCCAGGTTAAGCAAAGGTCAGATGATTAAAATAAAAATGCTTTGATGACGACAGAGAAGCACTTCTTCATCACCGACCGCAAACTCCTACCTGCTGTCTCTCTCTGGGATCTCCTTGATTGCGATTCGGACCTGGTTGCTGAGGTCTCGTCCGGCGAAAACCACTCCGTAGGTCCCTCGTCCCAACACCACCCTGTCCCCCGTCTCGTTGGTGTCATACTCGTACTGCAATACCAGAATCAATCCATTTGTCATCATCGAGCAAAAGGTCGCATTCTTACCACAGAATCATTTTTCTTTCTATCTGCTGACCTCCAGGGTGTCTCCATCTCCTTCCCCCTCCAGCTCAACAGCATTCCCCGTCCCATCTGATATCATCTCCTTCACCATGGAGCAGAACCTGACGCACAGAACCAAAGTCATTCGTATGTTTGCTCCAGAGTCCCAGCCGTCAGGTTCCAGCACAGCGCCTGCAGACATGGACACCGACGCACACCTACACGGACACATCAAGACGTGAGCGTGTCCTCACCGACCACACTGTTCCTCGGTGGAGAAGTAGATCTGGAAGTCATCGGAGTTGTCGTGGACATAGAGGAAGCAGCAGCGCTCGTCAAACTTACTGATGCTGCAAAGACGAGAATGGAGATAGCTCAGAGTTTACTGCAGCTTTGTGTGCGGCTTCATTTGAAAAACAAGCACACGCCATCTGTCTTCCGAGTAACTTTGGTGTGAATACAAGTCGAAGCTCCATTTTGTCTTCGTATACGGAGCCGGCAGGGTAGATACAAAGGGCGGGCATTGCAGACTGCTGTAGCGGGAAGATCTCCACCGGACTAAAGCCGACTCCACCTTGGGGTACACCACTGGCATCGGGGTCGCCCCAACTCAGTTAGTACCAACTTTCTGTAGTTTCCGGTAAAGCAACATCCAAGGAGGTGCAATGAGATCCCACTCTCTCTAAAGTGATGCGCACGGGGACTGATGCACAGAGTGACCATAAGATAGAGAGCGAATACAAAACCTGAAAGCATGTTTGCAAAGTAGGCTAAAGGGGTTTCCCTGGCTGAGCAACCCGGGCAGGCAGGACCCTTTCAGACTGACAAAGTACATCCATGGAAGGAAGGACGTAACATCTGAGAATGCACTGAAATATAAGGTGACAGAGATCCAGCACCACCCAGTGCTATAAAGCAACCCGACTGGTAAGTCAAGTAACCTTCTGCCCCTGGAGCTGCACCAAGGTTCTCAGGTTATTAGAAACAGGTGTCCCGGGAGGAAACATATCCACAGGAGCCAGTGGAGGAAGGGGACTTGAGAGAAGATCAGAGAGCTGTGACCTCACATTGATCAGTTTTTGTAAGAGGTCAAAGGTGCCAGTGGGGTGAGGGCCAGTTATCTCTGCAGGGTCAGGCCTGCAGGTCTGAGGAGGTATGGTCATTCAGGGAGGCACCAGAGTGTGGAGCTCGTCCAGCAGAACGAGGAAGAACACCTTCTGAGCAATGAGAGGCCAAAGTGGGAGTTGATCTGGAAGGCAGCTGAAGAAAAACGGTGACCTTGTCTACAGCTATGGAGGAGGAAAGAGTCCGACCCCGGCGTGCAGGCATGAAAGATCATGGCTGTGAGATCATCAAACATTTCCAGCTTCTGGGGGAATGGTGGTCTATGTTCTGCACCGCTGAGGGATGCGACAGGCTTGTGATGTTACTTTGTGATGTCGCCTCACAGCTGCAACATCTTCCAGAGGCGGGACATTGGCGGCCGCTGCTGTCTGTCCATGCAGGGCAGCAATCAGGCTGTCGGTCAGCTTCATTGATGAAGCTCTGTGAAGACTCTGAGGTTGATCATCTGAACTCATTGAACAGCTGACGTCTCCAGGTTTGTGTGAAGGACTTGGTTTCCAGAATTTCCGTCTGTTGCCAGGTTGGCTGGAGGCAGGGGATCGGCTGTGGAGAGCAGCCCAAAGGAGAAGTTGCCAACCACTGAGAAGACCAATGGAGGTCACCTGAAGAATGTGAGGTGTTTGACTGAAGGAGCCAGGTGCTCTGAGTGAACGTTCTCCCCTTAAATCGCCCAAATGGGAGAATATAAATCTTTTTCGTGACTTAAACAGTAGTTAAGTCTATGATATGTAACATATTCCTGTCACTGCTCCTTCTGTAAAGACCAGTGCTCACGTTGTCCAATCAGATAAGAGAAGATGTGGTCCACCAAGTGAAACAGGGCTGGAGATGATGTTCATGTTTTCACATCCCCTCTTGTGCAGGTGATCAGAGTGAGCATCAATTAACAGCAGGCGGCTAAGAAGACCAGACTCATACCTGATACCTTTGATGGACATGGCAGTGAAGTTCCACTCGTGGATCCCTTTCTGGAAAACAAGATCCAGATGGTCCTCATGAGGTTTCCGAAAGCCTTCCGGAGCTCGGAAAAAGAAATAGCACGGCAGGAGCATCTGGTTCTGACCGTTTCAGCCGGAGAGACGTGCCAGATGGAGACGTTCTTCTCCTCGGCCTCATTGTTGATGGACACGTAGGAGGGCTGGTACATCTTGGTGGGCTCCAGGATCAGCACCTGCTCAGGATTGGGAACAGCAGAGATGTGTGAGGAGATGGCCAGAAGCTCAGTGTGTGTGTGTGTGTGTGTGTGTGCATGTGTGTGTGTGTACAGGAAACCGTAGTCTCTTGGTGGTGCCCTGGGTGGCCTCCACGATGATGTCCATCCAGAAGTTGAGTCTGTCCCGCTGCGGAGAGTGCTCTATTGTCTGCTTCTTGAACCTCTGGATCAGCTGCAGGTTCTGCACCACTGATCGCAGATACCTAGAAGGCAGTTCCACGGGTCAGATGAAGAAAAGCAGAGCTGGACATCAGTGGAGAGCAGCTTTGATGCTGCTCCCTGGAAGGATGGAGGGCTTTAGAAATCAAAGCCAAGCAGAAGACAACCCGTTCATCCATCTCCGCTAGCTGCTAACGAGAACATCCCAACCAGACCTTCATGTTGAGCATCCATTTGGTCCAGCATAAAGTCACTCAAATATCATCTTTGAGGACAATATGTTCTCCTGCTGCCCACCACACCCCACCCATCTCCTGTATTGCTGTCACCAGAAGATCACTATTGCTCTCTTCACCCTCAGCGGTCGCAACGTTCTCTGATCCTAAGGAGCGTGGAAGTTCCAGGAAGGTGCGGCTGCTATGGCCACATCCCTTCTGAAAGACCTGGAGCTCTGGTATAGTCGGGGCCTGTTGGCTCTCCCCAAGCACGTCCTCCAACCTCTTGTAACAGAGAGGGACAATCCTCATAAAGAGTCATCTGATAGAGTCCAGCCGTTGTTAACCTTCACGTCAGGACAAGGTGGAACTGGAGCCAGATTGCCTGTGTGAGCACACCAGGCCACAAAACCTGCTTCTGCTTCTGCAGAGAAAGGAGTCCATCATGTCTGCAGCCTTCATCTCTTCATCTTCTGTTTCTGCTCCTCTTTCTCCGAGTCTCCAGATCGAGGTGTTCAACTGCTAGTTTGTCTCAATCCGCAAAAGATCACAGCTCAGGCTGTCCTTACCAGAGGGGAGGCTTGAGTTTGAAGAGCTTCTCAGCGGCCTGAGTGGCTTTTGGGATGTCGTTGGCCAGCATGCTGACGGTGAAGAACTGGCCCACGTCCCAGTAGTTGTTCATTTTCTCCAGGGAGCCTTTGCGCCCCAGCAGGCTGTTCAACCTCACACCTGCGGACAAGCAGGACGGACAAGGTGCATGAAGAGCAGGAGGTGTAGAGGACGGGTCCATGAGCAAGGTGACCATCGTTTGATTTCCAAAAAAGGAGGACATGTGAGATGCTTTACAATACTCCAGATTTATGCCTTCTAACTCTGATATGTTCAAACTCTGTGTGTGGAGAACATTCAGCCGGTCAAAATAACAGAACTAAATCATCTCCTGATGTTCTTGCTGGAGTCGATCTGACCAGCGTTGTGTTCAGTTGACCAACAGTCCCTGAAATTGCGGGCACAACAGAACTGGAACTATGGTAACGGCACTGTGCAAGTACCATAGTGTCTGGCGCAAAGCAGAAGTCGTTTTTAACTCCCGTCTGACGGTGCTTTGAGGAACAATGTAACCCGGACCTTTTCACTGATTCATCACAAGCCACCCCCACCACGTCAGGCAGGACGTGAAAAGAGGACGTTTGGTCACCAGACGGATATCTGACTGTTTGACACACAGTGCTGAAATAGGAGAGCGGCGTTTAACCCCATCAGGAGAATCCATCCATGATAACACCGATGATGCTTTTCAAGTTGAATGAATTTGAATCGGGCTGGAGGTTTGAATCGTTCCAGAAGGTTTGTGAAGTCCAGCGTCCTCCTACCGATTTTCCTCAGTTCGATGGAGCTCTCGAACTGCTGGCCCGCAACGATGAGGAGGACAGCCAGGTTGATGCCGGAGTAGAGCGTCGGCTGTAGCTCGAAGCCCTTCCTGTACCTGCATGACATCCGCAAATGAAGAATTTCAGTTTTAATAAAGCTCTCCGCGTGTTCCTCTGTGCTCTACAACTTGCAGAGAAGGTCCGACCTCCAGCAGATCAGAGGCCAGAAGGACGACGGAGTGAACTTACCACTGAATGGCGTTGTCCCTGTTCTTGGTGTCTTTGCAGTCCGAGTCCAGGAAGATGTCCTTGTAGATCCGCCCACAGAGGCAGAACATATCAGGAGCAGGGTGTTCACACGACTGCAGCACCTGCAGCATCACCCGGAGAGCCTGCTCCCTGTCACCAGGACTGTTCCTTCTGCGCACACAAACACACACACACACACACACACACACACACACACACAC
>CAAKHD010003354.1:0-36452 GCA_901007705.1 Fistularia tabacaria | reverse complement strand
ACATTTTTGAGGGTGATCCTGTGAGTATAAAAGTATGTGCAAGTGTGTGTGTGTGTGTGTGTGTGTGTGTGTGTGTGTGTGTGTGTGTGTGTGTGTGTGTGTGTGTGTGTGTGAGAGAGAGAGAGAGAGAGAGAGAGAGAGAGAGAGAGAGAGAGAGAGAGAAAGACAGAGAACTGTTTGTACAACTGTGGGGTCTGGTGGCTAAATTTGGACGATCCAACTCATCCAAGCACGAGGTCGGGGTTCCATTAAACACGATTTTATGATTTACATTTTTGAAAAGATGTAAAAATACAATAACTAACATCATTTGTTAGTAATTGTCTGTTTACCAGTACCAATATCACAGTTAGATCACTCACTTTGCACTATAAAAGACCTAATTAAAAGTATGGGCTTGCATGACATTACCGTGCTTATTTTTTTTTTTCAATCTGTGTTTATTCCCCCAGTCGGACAGTAATACTAGTTTTCTGCGGGCTGCCAGGTCGGGGAACATCGATAAAGTCCTCGAGTTTTTGAAAAACGGGATCGACATCAGCACCTCTAACCAGGTAAGGGAAAATACGGGCTATTTTTAATTAAGCGGAACTAAATGGCATTCTATTTCTACTTTTGCGGCTGACATCATTGTTTGCCTGCTTTTGTGAAATGAATTTCTCTCCAGGCAATCGACTCACATTCACAGTCATCTGGCCATTTTTTAGCCAGCATGCGCTGATCTTATTTTTACCTCAGTCAGAATGAAACAAAACATTATCCACACCATTAAATACCATAAATTATACGCATAGAAATCGAACTTCCATCACTGTCCTTTTTTCACCCATTTTGAATTACTGACTGTGTCATTTCAATATTCAAATAGTAATTAACATCATTTTTTTCTACTTCCTCATCCTCTGCTTGTTCGCTCTCTGTTCTCATTCTGAAGTATTTAACTTTTTTCCTTTCTCAGATTTTTTTTTAAGGGGTGGTGGGTGGAGCTTTTCTACGCCTGAGTCGAGAATTGAATGTGTGTATTACGGAATTGGTTTGGGAGTGATCAATGATTGATTGACAATACGAATGAAAACAATTATTTGTTTATTTTGCTGAATTTATTTCTTTGTCTTTTAGTATTGTCATTTTTTTTTTCTAATATCAAGTAAAGAACATTTTTTACTTTATTAACAAAAATATTTTTTCATAGGGAATAATATGAATATATACATATACATTTTGCTGTGGTTTGTTTGGTACACACTCTACGCAGAACAGATGGTACTGTTAAATTGGGGGATCAGAGTCAAACTGTAGAACCTGCTGAATCCAACTTTCACACAACTGCGTCACAACGGCATCAGCTAAGCTAGGCGGATAGCACATACCTTGCTACCACTCACCCCAAACAGAATACCAACCATTACTGAGCGCCACCGCTGCCATCCTGCCCACCGATTTCATCTGTCGTTGAAAGATCTGAACCCCCACCCCCACCCCCACCCTTCTCGACAGCTGTTCATACACCCCATACCCACTGTCACCCACATTCTACAGGGGGTGCGAAATGACTTCTCCCTAGAGCTCAGTCCCCATTCCGAGCTGTCGGTGCCAACACGATTTACAGAAGTCACACAGTATCCCCTATAAGGAGACAGAGTTACGAAGTGTGTGTGCGGGTGTTTGGTGGGCTCCTCTGTCCCAGTACTACCTATTTATTACTATTACTATTCATTACTCTCTCTAACCGCAACCATTCATCCACTTGATTGTTGTTGGTTGCCTGGGCAGAAATGGCAGCTGCCCATATATCCCTACCCTTTGCTGCCATGGGCCCTATTCGTTGTGCTTTTTGCCCCCCACACACACACACACACACACACACACACACACACACGGTTACACCTCCTTCCTTGCAACGGGAGAGTCCTGCCCTTCCAAGAATCTGTCAAGCATCAGGTGATCATATTTGAGCCGCTGTCAGATGACCAACACTGTGAGTGACATTCTAAATATATATCCCAATGATGCCCTCCCTCAGTGTGTGGATCTAATGTATGATTCAGTAGGAGTTATCTTACAGACCTTACATTTGGGCTTTACTTCAAAATTCCTTTGCTTATTTGGTTACCTCAGATAAAATTCAAATATTGAGGACAACACTGTGAACATTTTTCTTGTTTTGTGGCTTACTCCAAGAAGCACTGGCCGGTGGATGAACATGCACATAAGTTGTCACACTGCTGCACAGGGCCAATTCCTCCTGTAGGTGATTTACTAATTACAGTATACACCCATATGAAGGTATACAATACTCGCATATTTAACACAATTGTATTTAAAGTAACAGACTTTTCTTATGGTCAAATACTATGCATCTGAGGGCTAAAAGAATATGATTTAAGAAACTGTTTGCTCCACAGTTGGTGCAAAGTAGGCTATTTTACTTCCAACTATTTCTCTTATGCCAAAAGAATGGTGCTCAAATGACAAAAAGTGATGGGGTAGACACATCATAATTGCTCATGTAAACAATGGTTTGGCAAAGAACTCATAGGGCTGGAGCCCGAAGATCACACAAGATGTTGGATGGAAATGAAGACAACAGTTGGCTTGCTGAATCTTGGAAATGCAAGAAAAAACACATTTTGTGGTCAAAGTTGCAATTCCCACAATGCATTCATAATGGAAAATTATAATAGAGTCCGAGTTGGGGTTAAACACCGTGTGATTTTGTTAAAACTTTAAAGATATTGGAATTATTCAATCAAACCTGTTTGTAAAGATTTAAAATCTTTAAATTGAATGACCAGGCCCCTTGTTTAATCCCAACAGGGGGCCTTTCTTTGCAGTGTGCATGTTCTCCCCATGTCTGCGTAGATTTCCTCCGCTTTCTTCCCACAGTCCAAAACCATGCAGTAGTAAATTGCCCAGATGTGTGAATGAGAGAGTGAATTGTTGCACACTTCTATATGTAACCAAATGATCTACTGGTGACCAGCCCAACAACCGCTGGGATAACCCCCCCCCATCCCACGACCCAGAGCGGAGGAGCCTTGGAATAGATAATGACTGAACGACCATTTGGTAATTAAGTCGGGAAAGCTATTATTCATTAAATTTGAGCGATAATCCTTCAAGAAGGCGTTTTGCTCAGTGGAAGAGACAGTAAGTCACCCATTCCTTATCTATTCCGTATATCCTGCACTCGGGGTTGTGGGGGGTACTGGAGTCTTTCAGGGTACACCCTGGACTGGTCGCCGGTCATTCATAAGACCAGATCTAGAAATAATTCACTCTCTCACATCTCTTAAATTGACCCACTGGTTTTGGACTGTGGGAGGAAACTGGAGAGCCCGATGGACACCCAGCCAGACACTGGGAAATCATGCAAACTCCAAACAGAGAGTCCCCTTTTTGGCAATGAACTCGGAACCATCTTGCTGTGAGGCAGAAACGATAACCACTTCAGCAACGTGCCATCCGTAAAGGACTGATGATTCCACCCATTTATGGAATACAAGCCTGCGTATTTACTCTCTATACCTATAAAAAGAATTTGAAACTGTGATTCTCCAGCTGCTTAACTACTGTGAACTGTCTGAGCTACTGATATCAACATTTGGTAAGATTCACAGTGACTGGAAAGGCTTCGCTCCCATTCTTCTCAAAGATGTTTGGGACCAACAACAATCATTTCAACTCCTGCAGCGAGACTGGAAGGCCAAACACATCCACATCCTGTTGACATAACTCTTCCTGGATAAATAAATCCAAACATATGGGTGACGGTTTGTCACATCCTTGTGATTGCACCAGGATGTGACAAGCCTCACACCAAATATGGCCGTCGGTCTAAGAGAGATGCTTGTTGTGGTGAATTGTGCCATTTGATCCTTTGCAATATTTCCAGCAGAGGTTAATTTACCGAACCATCACGGGGCCAAAATGATCACTCAAAAGTATTCGGTTACTCATGATTAGCAGAAAATTGCTCTCACGGAAATGAGCAGAACAGAGTCATGTCAGTGGACAAGCACTCCATGCAATTACAGTGCTATTATCTGGAAAAACCACAGCAAGCTGTGTTGACAAGAGCACTCAGCGGCAACAAATAATATAAAAACAACGGGAAATCTGGTTAATCTACCTGAATGATCTGATGCAACCTGAAACTGATGGCCATCTCATGTCCCTGTCTAGCTTGCGTCGACACATTGTATGTCCCTTCATTATCATACCATAATATCAGTATTTTCCTTTTGATGGAATTAGAAATTAAGCAATGAAATTAATCAAAACATCAGTAAATAGTCAAATTCCATATCTGCTTCCTTTTTAACTGAAAAGGAAAATCCTTGAAAGCAAGACATTTGACGCAGGCAGAAAGCAGGCCAGATATTCACCTCCTGCCAAATGCAATGTCTAAATATACTTCTCTATTACACAGGTTTTATGAATGAAATAAATACAGCTTTGACAAACAAATTGATTAGACATTTTAGCATCTTGATTATGGAGTTCTTTTTATTCATTGATCTATTGTCATAAATTTCGTTTGAAGGATTTTTCTTTCGACTCCTGTGCATGGGTGTGTGTATGTGTTTGTGCGTGTGTGCATGTGTGTTCTCTGCTCATTTTTCTGTCCTCATAATTAAAGGCTGGACTTCTCCTCTAATCTATCCCCAAGTTAATCTTTGGAAAGCATTATTACTCTTAATCTTCATGCATTTACATCATTCATTCATTCATTTTTTTTTTTTTTTTTTATCTAACATTCATCTCATTTGACTGCAGGACTACAGCGCTACATCAAATAAATTTGTTCATTGTAACCATATGTCATTATAACAAAAGTCAGGGGGTCAGGAGTATGATTTAATCTCTGCAAGCTCAAGGTCAGTTGTGGCGCTTCTGACCTGGGAGGACGACGAACCGCCGGCGACCATTGTGACCAGAGTGCTGGGCAGGATGTCCATTAGCTTAATGAAGCTTTTACTTACAGCTCAGAAAAGGAGATTTCATGTGTGTGTGTGTGTGTGTGTGTGTGTGTGTGTGTGTGTGTGTGTGTGTGTGTGTGTGTGTGTGTGTGTGTGTGTGTGAGCGTGCATGTATGTATGTGTGCGCATGTGATTGAAAAGCTGTAATAAGATTGCACGATTTATGCTGCTGTCAATGACATCGCAATTTCAGAACTGATGTAACGATGTGAAACCCCTGACTCGCTGAGGGTTGTAACTACAGCACAGAACATTGAAAAGGAATTTGCTTTTAGTCGGCCTGTTGGGACTGTGGTCAAAACCCAATTGACTGAATGGGTCGGGTGCACAGGTTGTGAGTGTTTTCTGTTACTATAATATGACAACTGTGAAAAATATAATTTGTTTTTTTAGCAGACTCATTATAGATAGCTGGCAAACCATTGGGGTAGATTTGGCAAAAAAGTGCCTTGAACAAGAAGACATTAATTATTAATGATATTAAGATAGTGTAAAAATTGTTAATTGTGATGTTTTCCTGATATAATTTGGGGTTATTTGGAATTTTGGAGCTCCCAGTGAAGATATTTATCAGCCAAACAATTAATTATCCAGTCCAACTCCATTGGATCTCTGCATACTTTTACCCTGATCCTCGTGGGTAATTAGAATTGTGAATTAACATTGAAAGTAAGGAAAACCCTTCCTTGTAGAATACTGTATACATATATACAATACATGGGAAATACAACTCGTCAGAGTATTACACACCATTCACTCGGCCTTGCATCAGTATTAGTGGCCTGCTTGACATTACTATGTGGAATGATCACAATGTTGGCTACCATTTTTGGCTTAATAAGGTCTGATCTCTGTCTGATGTTATTCACTCCATAGTATCACTTACTGAATATAATTTAGCTTCAGAGAAGTGCCTCAGGGTATCTATGTTTATGTGCTTGCGTCCTACTTACCCTCTATGACTGTGCAGAAACACCGGGTGAAACTTGACACCCTGTGTGGCATTTGGCAACTCACTGTGTGTGTTTGTAGGTGCACTTCTACATGTGCGAGTCTATCAGCACGTATCTTGTTTTTGCGCATGCTTGCAGGGGGTGCTGGCGATATACTTGTTTGTAATGAAAGGATGAGAGAGGTGTTAGCAGCATAACGGCTCCATGTTTGCATCCCAGACACCCGGGAAGTCGAAACCAGAGCGACCCAGAACTCTGGCCCTGAACCAGCTGGATTGAGGCAAGGGGCAGGGGAGTCCCGTCACTTCTAAAAATCCATCCTAGAGCATAAGACGGAGTAGGAAGGAAATAGTAAGTTAGGAAAATTCCTGACAGGAGAATACCGAAAAGTACATATTTAGTTTAGCAGGGACTTTTGGGAATCTTTTCTAGATTGTGCATATCTGAGAGTTGCTGTGCAGGATGGAAGACGAGGAGGATGAGGTAAATCACTTTTCTGTGTTTTTGTTTATCTGTAATTGCATGGGTCTGCAGTACAAATACGTCACGGGACTGTCGATGCCTCCTATTCTACAACTCACTCGCCTCTTCCTGCTCACCTGCAGCTCAGTTTGATGGGACAGAGCAATTTAAACTCTTGACTAAACTTGCAACATGAAAAGTCAGCGACGTTTTCTTGTGATCCAACCTCTAAATGGGAACTTAACAGCATTTCTCCAAGTATTTTCCCCTTCCTGCCGTGTATGTGTAACTAAAATTCATCCCGCTAAAGATAAATCACTGTTTTCAGTCATATTCCTTTCTCCTAAGACGTTATTCATTCGATCACCAATAAAAACAGTATAAAAAAGTTTTCTGCTGAGTCATTAATATTGGAAACAAGTCTTATGCAACTTCATTCCACTTTACCAAAAAATTGCCAGGTTTGCTGTTTGTCATTTATCTGCTATTAAACACTAAGGTTCTGGTTATCATTTCCCCTTCTCAGGATCAAATCTCACTTGTTTTCTTGCAGTCTGACGCTGATTATCTTTTGCTATCTCCTTTGTTTTCTTTCAAGAATGGTCTCAATGCTCTACATCTTGCTGCCAAAGAGGGACACCAGAACTTAGTGGAGGAGTTGCTGGAGAGAGGAGCTTCGGTTGACTCCCCCACCAAGGTAATCACATATGAGCAATGCGAGAACGCTTTCGGGGATTGATTATTTTTGTCTCGGTGATGTGACAAAAACAGAGCGATGCCTATAACCGCAGGGGTTCTTTAAATCAAACTAAGATGAATGATGTTAGACATAACCACTTGTGAAGTACTAATAAATTCAGTTTCTTATATTTACCCTATAAATAGACACAAGAGTAACCGAGGAGCATGGAAGTCATGCGGAAAAATTTAAAGTAACGGCGAGGTGGCAAAGATGTCTTTGTTCCAATAACAATAGCAACTAATCCCATTGGACGGTTCATTCGGATTGCATGAAATGTCAACATTTTCAACGAGCACTTCCGAGTATTACTATTTAGAGGGGGTCACATTGGACTCATGAGAATGAGCTGCTTGGCAAGCTGCTGGCTATGTGACTCCTCGAATGTCTCATGTGCCTGTCTTAACAGCCAGTAACACTAAACATCCAGTGAAGAAACCTGTCATCCCACCAGCGTGTCCTTTAATTGACTTTAGTTTGGCCTTTGGTATTCGGGAGACAGTAATCTTCACATCATTGTGTGTGAAAATTCATCTTTCAACTTCTAACCTCTTTCAGCCCAGCTGATATTAATGTGTGTATACTTTCACACGACACCTTTTTGGTAACCTTTTAAACTTTTATTTTCTGCAGAAAGGAAATACTGCCCTTCATATTGCCTCATTGGCCGGACAAAGAGAAGTGGTCCGACTACTAGTGAAGAGGGGCGCTGATGTCAATGCTCAGTCACAGGTGTCCTCTCATAAACATCGGAAATAAAATAATTACGAAGTCAACACCAGTGATATAATTTTGAGCAATGCTGAATTCGTGATACGGAAAAGAACCATGTGAATTTCTTTGTTTGATCAGAATGGCTTCACTCCACTCTACATGGCGGCCCAGGAGAATCATTTGGAGGTGGTGCGATACCTCTTGGAAAGTGAAGGGAACCAAAGCATTGCAACAGAGGTAACATGGTCGTTTGTAATTTCTATCGTACTTGACAAAAAAGACAAGCATTGGATAATTTCCTCTGAAATCGTCTCTGCTCCGATAGGATGGCTTCACACCTCTCGCCATTGCACTCCAGCAAGGCCACAACTCGGTGGTCTCTCTACTGTTGGAGCATGACACCAAGGGCAAAGTGCGCCTGCCAGCCCTGCACATCGCGGCCCGCAAGGATGATACCAAGTCGGCCGCATTGTTGCTCCAGAATGACCACAATGCCGACATCCAGTCCAAGGTGAAGAAGTGCCACCGTCAGAAATGTGTGCAAAGACAGGTGGAGGGGATGAAGACTTATAGGGATATAGGAAGTCTCTGAAGTGGCCTTTTCCAACATAAAGCAGCCGTAAGAAGAAGAAAGACAGATGGCTGATAGCTGACAGATATTTCTTCATCTTGGCAGTTTTCTGTCAAGCATCCCGCTAGGAATATATCAATACTGATTGGATTTAATGATTGTATTTTGCCATTTGCATCCTTCTGATTTTTGTTGTTGTGATTTATTTTGTATCGTGTGATTTTGTAAACCTGCCCTGTGTATCGTTTGTTGTGAAAAGCCCATTCCCTAACATCCCTTACCCTATGCCCCCTCTCTCTCTCTATGCGTCCTAACCAGATGATGGTCAATAGAACCACAGAGGTATAGATACTAACCACATTACTCAGTTCCTTACTGTCACTTCTGGCCATCAATTCCAGCATTTGTGTCCTGACCTTTCTCGTATTTAGACCTGTGACATATGCACGTCAAAATACATCTACCTGTTTGAATGCATGAAGCTTACCATGCAGTATACACTCCTGCATGGCTGACAATTAAACACACTGTGTTATAGAAATGTATGATATTCAGTATTAGTTGCGAGAGATATAATTTATGAATTTACATTTCAAAATACGGAAGTCATTCATTAAAGTTTTTTTTTGTTTAAAAAAAGTTAAAAAAAAACACTGGCAGCACTCCAATATGCATTCTGTCACTTTCCACTTCTTTATTTACTTATTTTTTCTATACATGCCTAATAGCATGTCTCCTTTCAGCATGACAATTTGTTGATTTCTTGAAGTCTCTGTCAATCTTTGAGTTAACTCTGTTTTTTAATTAAATTGCACCGTGTCTATCAGAATGGGAAGGTAAGGCTTGAACCCCTCTATAACTGTGTATTAAATATAGTGATTCATTATGTACACAACTGTCCATATGTCCGTCAGCTGATTCACTGTTAGTTGTCATTTTTGTGTTTTCAGTTTGTTGTTTTTTTTTTTTAATTCTTCTTATTTTTCAGTAACTACTCTTTATCTATTTTTTCTCAGAATGTATCTTTAAGCATGCATGGCAGAATTAAAGGGTTATTACATGCATTATGTATTAGCACGTGCAATTTTAGGATATGCTGTTTTTATGCTCCCTTTGATATGAGATTGTCTGGTTTTTTTTCTGTCTACCGCATGCCAGCTCGTGATAAAGCAGATTATTTTCCTTTCTTTCTTTCTTTCCTTCTTTTTTCACAAATATTTTCTTCTCCTTTTTTTACCAGCTATTTTTTTCTGCTTACTCCCCTTCCTCTCACCAAATTTTCATCTCCCTCTCGCTCCCTCCTGCCCTCTGCCCTCCACATATCTACCAAACAGAGTGGTTTCACCCCTCTGCACATTGCTGCTCACTATGGCAACGTGAATGTCTCCACCCTGTTGCTGAACAGAGGAGCCGCTGTGGATTTCACGGCCAGGGTATGGCCACAATTATTCGTTGCTTCCGACACATTATCATGCTTTTTGTTGGATGATATGTGGTATAAGTTAGCTGCTTGTCTAGTGATGTGTTTTAAAACTGCACATCGTTCACTGAAGACTTTAAAAATGGACTATGTGAATTGTGAAATTACTTAGAAGTTTCATCTACATAGCTAGTAGTGATTCAGAGCATGTTGAACCCCTGGCCAGCCATATCTATTTGAGACAGCATTCATTTCAACTGGCAAGCTTCGAAAACAAAAAGTAATAGTCAAGCAGAAAAAAACAGACAATTTTGTTGTTAATAGTTATACTTTGGTTTTCATTGTATCTTCCCTTGCCCCCACAGAATGGCATAACACCTCTCCATGTGGCCTCGAAGAGAGGTAATACTAACATGGTGGTCCTGCTGTTGGACAGAGGGGCTCAAATTGATGCTAAAACCAGGGTGAGTTTGCATACCGGATTTTACTTCATGGTCAAATTCAATTTAATTAATGTATGTCCATCCTGACCAATATTCAAGTGATATTGCATATGTCTTTCGCCAACAGGATGGACTGACCCCCCTGCACTGTGCAGCCAGAAGTGGACATGACCCTGCTGTGGAGCTGCTGCTTGAAAGAGGGGCGCCCATCTTAGCCAGAACCAAGGTATTTCCTACTCCAAAGGCATCTGTGCATTTTCCTCTTGTATTGGTCAAACGTCAGAGAATTTCCCCTCACAATAAATGATATACATAAACATCCATTCAATGTACCAGGTTATTTTCTCTTTATAATCCATGCCTGTGTTTGTCTTGATCCCCTTATAGAACGGACTGTCCCCTCTCCATATGTCGGCCCAGGGGGACCACATCGAGTGTGTGAAACTCCTGCTGCAGCACACGGCGCCGGTGGATGATGTCACGCTAGACTATCTCACAGCACTGCATGTCGCTGCTCACTGCGGCCACTACCGTGTCACCAAGTTACTGTTGGACAAGAAGGCAAACCCAAATGCCAGAGCACTGGTATATATTCACAGGCACAGAAAATAAACTTTTGCAGAAGTAAAATTGCACTGACATGTATAAATTCAGGGGTAAAACAATCACCGACACATTCCCTGTCAGAGAAACACATTGCATTGTCATTTTTTATTTCTATTTATTTATATATTTTTCAAGAAAGAGCACCCTTGTGTATTGCTTTGTCTACCAGAATGGTTTCACTCCTCTACACATCGCCTGTAAGAAGAACAGGGTGAAAGTGATGGAACTGTTGGTAAAATATGGGGCATCGATCCAGGCCATTACAGAGGTGAGATAACTGCAGAAAAGGGCATTGTCTTTGTAAATAACTTTTCAGGAATCCTCCTCATTCTACTCATATTCTTTCCATCCCTCTAGTCTGGTCTGACCCCCATCCACGTATCTGCGTTCATGGGCCACCTCAACATTGTCCTGCTTCTGCTGCAGAATGGAGCGTCACCTGATGTCTGTAATATTGTAAGTTCACTTTTAGGAACTACATTACTCTCTTTACCATTGTAATACATAGAACTAAGAAATGCAAATGAAAATAACAACCAATACATATTAAACCTATTTTGCTGGAATGCATTTCATTCAGTTGCACAACTTAGCTAATTTGACAAATTTAGTGGCAAATAAAATTTATGATAAAAACAGGCAGTCGTTTTAGCTGCTTTTATTCCGCATACCACATTTATAGGTTCGAAAAATACAAATTTAAAAACTGGTGAAACCAGGGCATCAATGTATTTGAAGCTTAGACCATCCAAGTTAAAAGGCATTAATAAATCCAAAGATTTTAGATTTAGGGATCATAAAGTTTTTAACTTTCCATTAATGGCTCAAATAAATATCTGGGATTTTAAGAAGTACAAGGGAACCATTTGTGAGGAGCCGTATCAGTTCATCTTTGATACATGTAGCAGTGTATACGTTCATCCATCCATCGTCTGCAACTTATCCTGCACTCAGGGTAGCGGGGGATGCTGGAGCCTATCCCAGCTGTCAACGGGAGAGCGGCGGGGTACAACCTCCTCTCCAGTCAATCGCAGTGCCACATAGACAAACAGACAACCATTCACTCACTCGGGGCAATTTTCCCAATTTTTCCCAATTAACTTTGCTGCATGTTTTGGGACTGTGGGAGGAAACCAGAGAACCCGGAGGAGAACATGCAAACTCCACACAAAAAGGTCCTCTTGTCGAAATAAATCCAGGATCCTTCGTGCTGAAGCGCTAACCACTGCACCACCTTACTCCCCGATGTTTTGCTAAAATTATACTACTCAACCAACTGGCTCAAGGAATGAATGTTCGAGCCTGAAAATATTGTTGTCTAACAAAGGTTGTTATGAACTACACACCTAAAAAGCAATATTACCATATTGTTGTGGTTATTGCTGGTGTACCATGTGGTTGTGCTATATTCTCCATTTCAGAAACTAAGTTCAGTGTACTAATGGAAAGAAAACGTTGGCTAGACCTTCAGTAAATATAAATGGGATTTGTTGTACCGAATTAGAAATTGAAATGGACTAAGTCAGGCAAATCCTCAATGTGTTCTTTGCTGTTTTGCCCCAAGGCATATCTGTTTACAACGTGACGTTGATCCGGACTTGCTTGAAGCAATTTGGTCCAGTTGCCTATAACGTTACACTCTTCAAAAAATGTCTCTCTGCCTTTATCTAGCATACAATCCATTCTTCCGCAAGCCATTAATTCCAGCGACCTTTGTTTTATGTAATTCAACATACTGAAGTATTATATTGGAAACTATTCTAAGCCGTTCACGTCTCTCAAGTACTCGTAACATAGTACTCCAAATTGTTTTGACTCACCGACGTTGTGTGTGAGTAAAATATCTTTGCTCAACAGCGCGGTGAGACAGCTCTCCACATGGCAGCACGAGCAGGTCAGATGGAAGTGGTGCGCTGTTTGCTAAGAAATGGAGCATTAGTAGACGCAATGGCCAGGGTGAGTCACCGTTTTTTTTCAATCCTTACTCATCAATTTTTACCCCCAGGACAGCATTACATATACATATATGGCTATGCTGCATTTTCTCTAATTCCAATTCCTCTAACACTCAACACGCTTCTATATTTTCTCACTCACTATTTTTTCTGCCTTAAACACCATCAACTCTTATTCCCAGGAGGACCAGACTCCCCTCCACATTGCATCTCGTTTAGGGAAAACAGATATTGTCCAGCTGCTCCTGCAGCACATGGCTCATCCAGATGCTGCCACCACCAATGGCTACACACCTCTCCACATTTCCGCCAGAGAGGGCCAGGTTGAAACTGCTGCTGTGCTGTTGGAGGCCGGGGCTTCACACTCAATGGCAACCAAGGTGAGGTCTTTTAGATTCTCAAATATACATTTAAAAGAAATAAACGAAATACATCAGAACATCAGCGCCGGAATGACATTTTGATTTCACTTAACTTCCACAGAAAGGATTCACTCCTTTACATGTAGCAGCCAAGTATGGAAGCCTCGATGTAGCAAAACTACTACTTCAACGCAAAGCTCCTTTCGATGATGCTGGCAAGGTAGACAAAGATGCATTTAGAGATTTGTTATTAATTCTGGTGGAAGACATTACACATTAATAAACATACGTATACTATTTCATTGTAAAAAAATGCCAGTATTGTAACTTCATGCTTCCTTTCACAGAATGGTCTGACTCCATTGCATGTTGCCGCTCACTATGACAACCAAGAGGTTGCTCTCCTACTGTTGGAAAAAGGGGCATCGCCCCATGTAACGGCAAAGGTTAGACACATATGTCAACACAGTAAAATACTTTTCCAGCACTCAAAGAGACTGATACTCATATGTATATTGAGGCATACTCTGCTTTATCAGATATACAGTATTTTAGTTGAACTACTGAATGCATATTATTTCAGGGGTTTTTTTTGTACTAAAGACCAACATCCCTTTCTCTTTTCCATTTTGGTTTTTGGAGATGAAATCCACAATAATTTGCATTTTAGTTGCACCAAATAAAACCCATTAGGATATTGCTTCAAATCGGGTTACTCATATTGACCTGTTTCCCCTGTGCAGAACGGCTACACTCCTCTTCACATCGCAGCTAAGAAGAACCAGATTAACATAGCATTAGCATTGCTGGAGTACGGGGCAGAGACAAATGTTCTGACCAAGCAGGGGGTCAGTCCCCTTCACTTGGCAGCCCAGGAAGGACACGCAGAGATGGCCAGCTTGCTGCTGAGCAAAGGAGCTCATATCAACTCTGCAACAAAGGTCACACTCAACCAACATTGGTTCTCATTTTTAAACTGGTTACACATATTTCTACATACACTTGGTTTGATTTACTCCCGATCAGTGGAGATGACTCTTGCTTTGTGTGTTACAGAGCGGACTGACTCCTCTGCATCTCACAGCTCAAGAGGACAGAGTAAATACTGCTGAAGTATTGGCCAAACATGATGCTAACTTAGACCAACAAACTAAGGTACACACTTACGAGTCAAGACACACATGGGCATTTCTCACTTTCGAATGATCACAGTTTTAAATTCCACAGTCAAGAATGTGCACAAGCCACTGAAACCTGTGAGTTGGTTCAAATCAGTCATGCATCTCTTGAAGAGGACAAGAATAGTGAATGTCGAGAATCTGTCTGCTATTTTTTTGCACTTTAACTTCAAAAACAAATAGTTACGTTGCACTCCTTTTTTAGCAATCATACATGAATTGCAGACTGTGGTAATCGTTGATTTATTTATTTACTTCGTTCAGTTGGCTTGGGAGACCTTTCCAAAGGGGAAGTCCTATTTTGAAACATATTGCTAACATCTGCCATCTACTGGCTCTCTGAAAGCATTGCAGTTTTTTTCATCTGCTTAATTCAGGATACTACTTGACAAACAATGTTTCTGGCTGGGAAAGAACAAAACTTACACTTTTCAAATGCTAAAAATGACCATTTTGCTTTATAAGTACCTTTTTCTATTCTATCCTAAAGTCTTGTAATTGACTATCTAATTCTGCCCCCATTTACTCAAATTCTACCTCAGTGGCAGAGGGGCTTTCTGTAAATTCATAAGTCCACCGTGGGCACAAAAAAGAAAACCAACTGTTTAAGCAAGAATTGTAGAATTTTGAGCAAACCTGCTGCAAAATATATCTGATGCTTCTTTGTTCATGTGCTTCAACCTTGCTAGATGAAATCCCCCCGGCTAGTTTTTGCACAATCATAGCACCAGAAGACCGAAAAAAACAACTTCCCAGTAATTGTCCCTCTGCTTATGATTTCCCCCTTTACCTATTAGCTTGGTTATACACCTCTGATTGTGGCCTGTCACTATGGAAACGCCAAGATGGTCAACTTCCTTTTACAGCAAGGTGCCAGCGTCAATGCTAAAACCAAGGTAAAATTTTGGTTCATGTTCAACATATTTAACAAAAAACATTACAAATAACAGCTCTATTACAGTCTCTCATCACCATATTGTTTTTCAATCCATTGTATAGAATGGATACACGCCGCTCCACCAGGCAGCACAACAAGGCAACACACACATCATTAATCTCTTGCTCCATCATGGGGCGAAGCCAAACGTTACAACTGTGGTAAGAAAGAAGAAGAAACCATCCGTACCCAGTTTTGGGTAAAAGTGAATGAAAACGGCTCTTTTCTTTTTTTTTTACATCAGAACGGAAACACAGCTCTGTCGATTGCTAAACGCCTGGGTTACATCTCTGTTGTGGACACCCTGAAAGTTGTCACAGAGGAAATCATCACCTCCACAACAGTGAGTGTCACTGTCATCTCATTACACTTGATAGTTTGAAAGGCATACTCAAAAATATTATATCCAATATATTTTTTTTTAATTTCTGTATTATCAAATTTCTATATTATGTTTCCAAGAAAGGCTTCCAAAAAAAAAAAAACCCTTTCCCTTGTAAGATCTGTAGCAGTGGTTCTGTTTTCCTTTCAGATGGTCACGGAGAAACACAAGCTCAATGTCCCAGAGACCATGACGGAAATCCTCGATGTTTCTGATGAAGAAGGTGAGTCACTCCGACAGAAATATGACCTATTGATTCAAATTATTTATATTACTGCCCTCTGAGAAAAACATCTTTGTGTACCCAGTGGTCTTAAAGAGGTTAGATTTGTGGATTATGTTTAGATGGTTAACAACATAGAGGAAAAAAGCAACATATAATCTTTCATAACATATTGGGACATGCTTTGGGGGTGCATATTGTTGTCTTCAGACCGGCTCCACAATTTTCCAAAGGTTTCCCATCAGCTTGAGATGTAGAGCAGATCATTGACATAAATGTCATAAACAATTAGGGGCACATCTGTTCTGTCCGGAGCTGTCTGCGCAATTTTGTTTTCTCCCGTTTTATTTGGTATCTGACTGAATAGTTTTTTACGGCCGCAGCTCTCAAAGCTTTATCTCCCGTAGCTCTAACGGTTGAAGATGATCCATGCTTTGAGATGTCGGTGGAGCTGGAAGGTATAGCACAATGTCTGTCCTGCACTGTCCGCCTGGTGTGAACTATGTACTAATCGCTGTTCATGTCGGCAGTGTGTCTGAAACTCAAAACAGCTTGTTTGTTTTTTTTTGGGGTGTTTTTGCTCCTGTTGTCAAATCAAAAGAACCTGTTTATCCAGTAAACCTGCTTATTTATGTTATTCTACATTCAATAAGCACTCTATTTGAATTTGCACATCAACACACACCTTCTGAAAGGATATAATTTTAATGAAATGAAAAAAAAATGGAAGAACTGCAAAAAGTTTTCATATGTGCATAGATATTAATTAACGCTAGTTAGAATAAATCAGGCTTCGTTTGGATTGAAAATTATGTCAGACACATATAAAGCAGTACATTTCCTTTGTACCGTATAATATCCTGTGGCCATGATATATTGCATGAAAGATTAAAACCTAGATGAGAGCCGTATGGAAATTCACATTTTTATCTTTTTTCATTATAAAAATGCATACATCTCTTCTCCTTTGACCAGGTGAGGATACGATGACAGGTGACGGAGGAGAATATTTGAGAGCGGAGGACCTCCGAGAGCTTGGGGATGACTCTCTGCCGGGACACTACCTGGACAGCTTCAGCTACATGAACCACAACCTAGACAGGTCGCGCAGAGAGCAAACACCTCCACACTCACAGCCATATATGTTCTATATGATCCCCTTCCATTTGCACTTTCCTCAGACGGGTATCATCTTTGTTCAGTCAAAATTTGGAGTTTCCAAAGCCCATACAGAATTGGGAGAGGATATTCTGGAGTTTTCCCAACAAAATGAATGCAATTATTTACAAACTAATCTTAATCTTCTAGTACTTATAAGTTTGGAGAAGGCTGAAATTCTGGTGAGGTTTACTGAGTCCAACCCGTGTGCGACTCTTCTATACAATTGTATTTAAATGCTACTAATGTCCTTTTTAATTCAGTAAACATTAAAAATAGTATTAATCGTAGTATCGATAGTATTAATAGTATTTGTTAGGCTAAATTACGACATAAGGCAACTCAGAAATCCTAACTCTCTTATCCAGCAGGGGTCAGCTAACCCCGATTCACCAAAGTTTCCATCAGAGAGATGGGGTTCTCATTGAAGATATGATCACAAGCCATCAGGTTAAAACAAATCGCACACACGCACACACTAAAAATTTAATTGTTGACTATTAGATAACTCCTGCTTTTCTAACCAAGCTGCCGATCTTTGCTTTTTTAGGTTTCAGCACTTTCTAAGGAGCACGAAAAGGACTCATTTCGACTGAGCTGGGGTACCGAGCACCTCGATAATGTGGTGTTGTCCTCCAGTCTGCTTCACTCTGGGTATCAAACACATTCTCAATGTTTTGGGGTTGTTAAATAGCTAAAATGGATATAGAAGATGTTATTTGTTAATGTGCGAGAGCGGGTCATTTACCGAATCATTTTTTTTTTCAATGATTTTTTTGCACTCCTATGTGTTTACTTTCCAATGTCTATTTTTGCCTCATATTTCCCTCACTTCTGAATCATTCTCCCTCACTTACCTTTTTAATTTGATCTTGTTTGTGCTTCTCTGTGCACATTTTTGTGATTTGTGATGCCGTGTTGTTGTTGTATTCTGCTTCTAGCCGTTCTTCTCCCTGCCTAGACCATGACAACAGCAGGTGATTCTCTTTTTATTTTGCCTCATCTCTCTGTCTCCCTTCAGCCGTGTTCTTTCTTTACGTCTCAACTTCTATTTGAAATAACATTCTTATTCTCCATCATCCGGCCCAATGATCTGCATGACTGCATTATCACAAGAAATTTGTTAGCATTTCAAGCGACTGATACATTGTTGTACATAAACATCATAAATGATCTATATAAGTGACAATTTAAATGCATTCAAGTGAGTAGAGTCAAACTGCATTTTGAAATGATCCATTTATAACCAAGTTATTTTTGAAAGCTGTTGTTTTTTTAATGAAAGTGTTGCCTGGTCTGCGTGGTCCATACAATTGCAGCGGACTAAATAAGTATGCTTGCCGATCTCTCCAGTCTTCAGTACAGTGGTTTTGAGATTGATTGATACAAATGCAAATGCAAAATGCATGGGAACAGGAGACTATTTCATCCTTCGCTCCTAATTTTCCCTGACTTGACAAGTGAAATGTTTAAACCCTCCTTGTGTAGGTTGAATTAAAATTTGAGTGGAATGAAACCGGAATTGTGAATGTAAAAGATAATCCTCTTGAATGTGATATTTCTGTTGAGATGTGCTTGTTGTTGAGTCAGAACTGAATTGCGTCATGGGAATTCCTCCATCTTACATGACCCCTATTGGCCCTATTCTGCATGGAAGCTCATAAGATCATAGCGATTTACCAAATGTATTATAAACCACATGTGTTATTGTCCTCAGCTTCCTAGTCAGTTTCATGGTAGACGCCAGAGGCGGGGCCATGCGTGGTTGCCGTCACAACGGTCTACGAATCATTGTACCACCAAGGAAGTGCTCTGCACCTACAAGAGTAACGTGCAGGCTGGTGAAAAGGCACCGCTTGGCCTCAATGCCCCCACTGGTGGAGGGTGAGGGACTGGCTGGGCGCATCATTGAAGTGGGGCCCACTGGTGCCCAGTTTCTGGGGTAAGTGAATGTGTGACGGAAAATATATGTGTGTGTGTGTTTGAGTGATTGCTCATGTTTTTACACCGGTGTGTTCATACTTTCTTGTTCGATCCCTCCCTATGCTGCATATGGAACAGTAAGCTCCACCTTCCCACAGCTCCGCCCCCTCTGAATGAGGGCGAGAGTCTTGTCAGTCGCATCCTGCAGCTGGGTCCTCCAGGAACCAAGTTCCTCGGGTAGGACCATGATCGAGGGGTCGGCGTGCTACCCCAGAATCTTGGTCATATTGTTCACCTATATTTTGTCATCATTTCAACCAAAATTTTAATTTTTATTTATCTATTTATTTTTTATGCTTTCATTACATTCCATCCTTTCCTTCGTTCCTTGGCAATGTAAAATCTCAAGCCTGATGAATTTTGAAACCAACTGTTATGCATTATGATGGTGGGTTATCCTAATTTTTTTTAGTCTATTGTTTTGTATGATTTATGTTTTTTTCAAATTTTTATTTACCAAGCATGATGTGCAAACTGTGTTTGATAATTGTTTTTTTTCCCTCTGTCATTTTCCTTTTTGTTTTTGGGAATGTAGCCAATATATTAATCGATTCTCTTAATCATGAGGTTAAAGCCTACCTACTTTCCCAATTAATCTATTGGATTTGTATTTTGTTTCCCTTTCGCCCCTTTCAGGCCCGTGATCGTGGAGATCCCTCACTTTGCAGCTCTGAGAGGCACAGAAAGAGAGCTGGTGATCTTGAGGAGCGAAACAGGGGAAAGTTGGAGAGAACATCACTGCGAATTCACTGAAGAGGAGCTGAACCAGATACTTAACGGCATGGATGAGAGTAAGATACCTAATTATGATTAAAAAAAGTCGCAAACATTGAGCGTATAGAGGTAGATATCACAACAAGTAATACGTTTCCAATTTTATGGTTTATGGCACAGCAAAGCAATAATAAACTGAAAAGGGGAACAAAGTTCTCCAGACTCTGGTTATTTATATTGAATGTTTCTCAAATTTACAGAGCTTGATTCCCCCGAGGAGCTCGAGAAGAAAAGAATATGCCGCATAATCACCCGAGACTTCCCCCAGTATTTTGCCGTAGTGTCACGGATCAAGCAGGACAGTCATCTGATTGGTCCAGAGGGCGGGGTCCTCAGTAGCACTCTTGTTCCGCAGGTTCAGGCTGTCTTCCCTGAGGGAGCCCTGACCAAGAAGATCAGAGTCGGGCTACAGGTACAAATATGTATTCCATGGTTAGACTGATAGATGATCCACTGCTCGGTCAAATGGTAATCCAAAGAGGAGAATAAAAGTTAGCAGTGTTAAGATTCTTAAGATTCTTTTCATAATTTGTCTTAGGCTCAGCCCATTGATGTTGAGGTGGTGAGAAAAATCCTAGGAAACAAGGCCACTTTCAGTCCGATTGTCACGTTAGAGCCCAGAAGAAGAAAGTTCCACAAACCAATCACCATGACAATACCCATTCCCAATAGCTCCAATAATGAGGGGCAAAGCGCAGGCTACGGTGGGGAGACCCCAACCTTACGCCTGCTTTGCAGCATTACAGGTAAGAATGATGACCATTGTTGACATCTGCAAACGACAAATTAAGTGAACGGTCTCGGCACTTTTAAATCTGTTTGATTGGTATAAGTTGATGTCAGTGGATGTATTTCAAACAACTGTAATGTAGCATACCAATCGGTACCATGAGATGGTACTGACAGTACTTGTTAACTAGTACATTGTGCATCAATGAGGATACAAATCCCTGGGCATACTGTATAACAAAAGACATTTTAGTTACATTTTGAACATTTTTTATTAATTATTTAAACTAATTAAACTTATTTTTTAATTAATTGTCAAGCTATATCTGAAAAAATTGGAAAGGGGGCAACACTTCCAGATCAAATTCAAGATAGGCAAATACAATATATAGACCATTCTTGCTCCTTTTTCCCATTATAGTACTTTTATTTGCAGACCTATGTGACATTTGATTAGTGGTAAAAAAATAGCCATATTTAAAAAAAACATATTTTATACTGTATACATAATAGTTTCAGTCATTAATTGATATATGATGATATTAAACAGCAAATAAATTTGAAAAAAACAACAAAACTTTTTTCACATGTGAAGTTATAAGGAGCACCACATATGGGATTTGTAAGTAATATCAAATAATTGATAACAATAATATTGATATATTGTCCACCCAGAATGATATTTATGTATTCATTTATATTTTCATTATGTTATTTTGATGTTTATTTATATAAATGTATTTATATATTTATTCATTTTTTTAAGGTTTATTTTAAGAAAGACATAATGTTATTTAGTGTTCATTATTCCTGGTGTTTAGGGCTAAACAAGTAATCGTGTTTGGGGGGGCAGGAGGGAACCAAAAGGAAACAACAACATTTAGGGGCATGTTCCTGGCAAGAAATCCCATTTATGTTCAAGACTGTTGATAACACTGTAAATAACTTAATAAATCTTTCAGGTGGAACAACGCCGGCTCAATGGGAAGACATCACCGGCTCTACTCCCCTTACATTTGTCAATCAGTGTGTCTCCTTCACCACAAACGTTTCAGCAAGGTAGAACCATTCAATTTGTATTCCTGTGTTTATTAGGGAATGTTACTGTTTCAGGAAATTGTGCAAATTGAAATTCCCCCACTGTGGGACTATTAACTTTTAAGCCATTAAGATATCAATGGCGGCTAGCTGTATATATGCTTGCATAGTATGAGTATACAAAGAAAAATAACCAAATGACATTTGGTTTATTTTCTTTCTTATTTTCTTCAGGTTTTGGCTGATAGACTGCCGACAGGTCCAGGATTCTGTCGGCTTTTCATCTCAGCTGTACAGAGAGATCATATGTGTCCCATACATGGCCAAGTTTGTTATTTTTGCCAAGACCTTGGATCCAATTGAGGCTCGGCTTCGGTGTTTCTGTATGACTGATGACAAAATGGACAAGACCCTGGAGCAGCAGGAGAACTTCACTGAAGTGGCTCGTAGTCGAGATGTTGAGGTACAGATCGAAGACAGGAAATCAGATGAAAGTTTCATGCACCAATGAGTCAATAGTACAGCAAATGGCAAGGCAACCGATTGTAAAGAAAGCAACAAAGATGCTAAAACATTATGTTTCGCTATTTTGATGTTCACTATGTTCGCTCTCATAACCACACACAGGTTCTGGAAGGAAAACCAATTTTTGCCGACTGCTTTGGAAACCTGGTGCCCCTTACCAAGAGCGGACAACATCACATGTTCAGCTTCTTTGCGTTCAAAGAGAACAGACTAGCCCTCTTCATCAAAGTACGTCAGCATATTTGACACAGCTGTGACAAAAAAAATGACAGAATCACAAAAGGACATGAACAGTGAACTGAATATATGTTTTATTCATGAACAGATCAGAGATACGGCACAAGAGCCATGTGGTCGACTGTCCTTCACAAAGGAACCACGCACATATCGAAGTCTAAACCACAGTGCCATTTGTAACCTTAATATAACCCTACCAGCATACTCAAAGGTAAGATTGAAGGGAAATTCAGCTGGTAGTTTTATTTATTTATTCGTTTTTGGCTGCAGTGACCTTATTGTTTACTTTTTCTGTCATGCCTTCTAGGAATCTGACTCAGACCAAGATGCTGATGATGAGGTAAGTACAATGCTCAGCAATTTTATCGTAAGACCTGATTTTATTATTTTCTAACAATAGATGACTATATTTTTTAAACTTTTGCTTTTTGCAGAGTGAGAAGAGTGACAAGAAATGTAAGTAGAACTCTGCTATTCTATTCACTCCATTTAATAAAAAGTTATCATAAATCGAAATAAATGTTTGATGTTTCATATCTTAATTAAAACTATAGTCAGAAGAATTTTAGATCGAGATAATCTTCCGTTTTGTGGTTTTATGTTTTTTTAGAGATTTGACAATATGTTTCTCATGGTCAGTGCCGCTACTGAGAGTACCAGCTCTTTATAATCATCCAATACGTGATTATTTTTCTCAGTCCGTGACACTTAACTTGATTAGAACACAAGAACTAGAAACACAAACATCTGCATGTGCAAGGAATGATTTTTGTGTTACTTATTAGTTAGCTACATCTTGCTTGCCTCTTTTCCACTAACACTGTGGTCAATTTTTTTTTAATTGGTAGCTTCGCAATGGCTGATTCTTTTTCCACATTCTTCTCTCACAACCTACTGCCTTTCTTATCTTTCACTTTTTAATTTACTACAACTCACTATCATTTGCAAAACACTTTTCATCTTTATCTATTGGAAACTGGTTTGATTTCCAGGTGCTTATGTTACAGTTCCATCACGTCTTTCAGACAAGCTTTTAATATTAAAAGTGATTATTTTGACCATTCACTTGATTCTGTGGTCAAAATCACTTTTCCTAGTGCCTTGCTGTAAGTTATTTCTTAATTTTAGTGTTACGGTTATTTTTTGCAATGTTGAGCCACTGCTATTTTTTTTTTTACTTACTTAGCATACATTCTTCTATTTTACTTGTTTGATTTGCATTCTTTCCTTTTTATTCATTCGTTCGGGTACACTAAGATTAAAATGAACTTTTACACATATCTTTTACTTCAAGTCAGAACTTCTTTTACAATTTAGTTTTGTGGGATCAGAAAAAAAAGCAAATATTCCATTTAAAACGGACAATACTCTCTTCAGTGTTATAAATCAACTAGTTTTGGATTTTGCAATAATATGCACATTGTTTTGCTTTAGTGACAAATACCACCATCATTACCTGATTATTTAAGTAGTGAAGAAATTATCCTACATTAATGCAATATCTTATACAATTATTATTTTTGTGATTATTATTATATTATTATTATATATTTTGTAGAAGTAGTAGTCCCGGAATATTATGCTGTTTATGTTTTAGCAGACATGGTTCTTTATGTCTGCGACAATCTTGAGAGGTTTTGTTTGTCTGGTGTGTTTTCTTCCTGTCTCGTTTTTCCATTTGCAGTTTCCTCTGTTCCTCGTGTATATGTTTGTTTGTTTGATTTTCCCTTTGGTTGTTACGCTACTTTCTTCATTTCTATTCTTATTACAATCTCAAACAAAAATGCCCACTTTTTTTTCTGGTTTGCTTTGCCTCCTGGCTTTGTTTTTGCAACTTGTTTGCCACTGCCGTATAAACTCCTCTACATCACTTTGCCAAGTCTCCCTGATCCTGAAAATAGTCAGTCTTTTCCTTGCTCTCTGAAATGAAGATGGGTTGTTAATGGTTCTGATGTCTCTCTTCCCCACTTCATTTGTCCCCTATGTTCTTTGCCCTTTTTGGTTGTGAACTTTTTTTATCTGAAGATGATGAATCTGAATCAATGGAGACATTCTCGCTGAAAACTAACCAAGCTCTTGACCCTGCAACCCTTGCGAGCCCGGATCTTCTGTCAGACATGTCGGACATCAAAATATCTACAGCTTTGACCATAGATCAAATGAATCCCTTCATTAATGAAGACAGAGCTGTAGATGGAGGGCTTGAGGGTCACAACAATTTGGCTCCCATGGAACAGTTCAAAGATAAGGTTGAAAATGATAGAGATGTGCAAGGTGACTGGATAATTGTTACTAGGGAGAAAGGGCAAGGAGACGGTCTTGGAAAAGAAAAATTGTTCTTTGACTCACGGGTTGTTGAACAATTTAATGAAACAGTTGACGACCTCGTCCTCCAGGAGCTCAGCGTGGAAAGCAGGGATATAAATAGACCTGCAACAGAGGACAGTGCCATGACAACTATGGTCTCAAATTTCAGCATTAACATGGACCAATACCTGGAGCACCACCCACCAGTTATGAGAGAAAATTTTGAAAACCTTGCGCAAAATAGGGATCAACTGGTTATTGAAAGGCATGAGGGGAAACAACGTCCCCCAGATATAAAGAAACCTATCAGGAAGAAACTTCGAGATAGAGAACGTTCTGGATATAGCAGCTCTGAAGGTGAGCTGGAAAGGATGAGCTCCGAGGAGTCCTTAGATGGTGATGTCATTCTCAAACAGAGTGACGATGTTTCCACAACACATCCACCTGCTTCTCCACTTGTGGTTGAGACGCCTATTGGATGTATAAAAGACAGAGTGAAAGCTTTGCAGAGGAAAGTGGAAGAAGAGGAGGTGCAAAAAACTCTGCCCTTACCTATTCCCAAACCATCTATTGTCACAATGACAGTGAAGGAAGACATGCCAGAACTTCCAAATATCCCAAAGTCCCCTAAATCACCCAGATCACAGACAGAAAGATTAGAGGAGACAATGTCTGTTAAAGAGCTGATGAAAGCATTCCAGACTGGCCAGGACCCTTCAAAAAATATAACTGGGCTGTTTGAGCATCGAGCAACAGGTTCTTCTTCTTGCATCTCAACTATAAAATCTGAATCTGTAGATTCGGAGGAGATACCGGACAATGACCAAATTCCCTCTGAGGGGACACCACCAACCCACCTTGTGAATATCACAGATGTGTACCATCATAGCAGTCCAATGAAGTCTGACATAATGGACTCAGGAGACCATCCAACAATGAAACACAAGTCCAAGAAGTCACTTATCATTTCAGATAATAGACATTTAGAAAAGACGGTCACATTTTCTAGTATAATTATGTCTGATGATGGAAGTGTCAGCCCTCATACTGAGACTGCTGCAAAATCATCAGGGAAGGAGAAGATGTCCGTAAGGGAGCTGATGAAACAATTCCAATCTGAGCAGGAATCTCTGAAGACCAAAGCTGATCTTTCCGGACACATATATATGTATCCTCCTGACATTCCAGCACCTTTATCCAAATTAGTAGTTTCAAAAGATGAAGAAAGTGCCAATCACTCAGTCGAAGAGAAATTGGAAGCACAAACTGATACAACCACATGTGAGAAATTTTATTCAGAGTCTCAAGAAATTAAACTAAAGGAAAAGAAGTCTAAGGACTCACAGATAATTTCAGTCTTTAAAGAGATGGTCACAACTGAGCAAGTAAATGAGTGTGATATTGGAGGAGGATATCCTCAGAAGGAGAAGTCATCAGGGAACATGGTAGGCTTGACGAAGTCGGAGGAACCAATGATAAGCAATGGCAGGAGATTATCTGAAGACCTACAAATCAGCCCTGACCGAAGACCATCAGAGGACTTCACTGCTGATATAAAAGCTGAGCTGGAAGAAAGTCCTGAGTACCAGCTTTTTAAACAGGCATCAACAACATCTGGCAGTGATCACATTGAGGTACAAGAGGGAGTTACTTTGGAGGATGATTCTTGTACAAATCCGCCGTCAGTCCCAAATTCTCATTTAACATATTTTTGGGGAGGCGAGTGTCCTGTGGAGAATCAAATCATCGATCAGGATTGCAGTCCCAAAAGTTCGGAACCTGAGAGTATGGCTGAATCTTCAGATGAAATTGTTGACATTGGGACAATTCAGTCGCAAGGAAGCGGATATCATAAAGAGCTCACACTCGGTAATCAAATGAAAAATGAAATGCATGCTGATTCAGTAACAAGAGAAAGGTGCAGCAGCCTTTCCTCAGAGGACGATGCGTTGAATGACGTAGTTAGAGACAAGAAAAAGAGTGATCATGGAAGCACAGTCGTGTCAATAAAACAGGACACTGAGGAAACAGAAGTCTCAGTTGAGGAGCCGCAACTTCAGGAGGTTTACGTTGGCAAGAAAACTTCTGGTCAGGCAACGACTATAGTGAAAGATATGTCAGGACTGGTGTCTTTATTAAACACAGAGTTAGATCAGTGTCTAGAAGCTACACCTGTGACGTGTCTATCACCATCAGAAGATATTGTTCAGGAGAAATTTGAGCAAACTGTTTTAACAAAGGACGAATATAATGATATCCCGACCTGTGTCTATGAAGAAAATAAAGGGGAGACACTGAGTGGCAATGAGCCAGATATTGACGCTGCAAAAATGAAAGATCATTTAGGTTCATTGGAAGCTGAAGAAACCGAGAATGAAGTAGAGGTTAATGACTCTGATCCCTTTCTTGGAATAAGATCTTTAGTTAAACAGCCTGGGAATGACAATTTACGCGTCAGTTTTGAGGAGATTGTTGTAAGGCCAAAAATGTTCATTCATGAAAAGACAGAGGAAAATGCTGGCTGGGGGAGTGGAGACGTGGACTCCTTGTCCAAAGAACCCCCAATGAAGGAAGAGCAAGCAGAGAAATCCCCTGCATGTGAGCCACTTACAAAAGCAAGGGATGAGTCGGGTATGGCATCAATGCTGAGCAGTGACTTGGATGATTATCCTTTAGACAGGCCATTTTGTTACCCGCCCTCTGAGGATGAAAGGGTGCAGGAGAAATTTGAGCAAATTATGCTTATGAAAGCCCAAGAATTTTCCAGCGATGAGGCAAAAACGTCTGGTGATAGAAATCTGGGAGACAAGACAGATTTGCCGGCTGATGAAGGTGGAGTCAAAGAAATAACACCGATTACTTTAAAAGAGACACCCTTTGAAGAAGTTTACATTGAGAGAAAGACATCTCAGCATCACGTTACACCCAAGAAAAACATGTCGGGCATGATTTCTCTTTTAATAAGTGATGTAGACCAGTCCCTCTTGGACAGGCCAGCAGTATATCAACCTTCAGTAGAGGACACTGTGAAGGAAAAATTTGACCAAATTATTCTTAAGAAAGGTCAAGAATCCAACACTGACGAGCCTACAGGCATGTTTGAAACAACGCTAACAACAGTTGCTACTGATGTGGACAGGCAGACAATGAAAGAGAAGCAGATCAATTTGGCAGAAATTGATGAACTAGCAGTTACTTCTGTTTTGGAGACTCCATTCAAGGAAGTTTGCATTGAAAGACAAACACAACGGGAACTGTCCACAGTTGAGAAAAATATGTCGGGCATGATGTCAATCCTGACTCATGATTTGAACCAATACCTCATTGAAAGGCCGGTAATCCATCATCCTCCAGAAGAAGACAATATTAAGGAGGAATATGACCAAATTATTTTGAGCAAAGTTCAGATATCCACCAATGTGAAGAAATGTGAAGAAACACAAATGGCTCATTCTGACCCTGAAGACAGCACAGATGGCCAGAGATTTAGACAAATGCAGGCTGAAATGTATGAAGTCAAAGAGATCATTCCCGAATCTGTCATAGAGATACCTTTTGAAGACATTTGCAGTGAGAGAGACACACTTCCCCGACAACTAACACCTGAGGAGAATTTGATGGGCATGATATCACTTGTCAGTAGTGATTTAGAGCAAGATTTGACAATACACCCTGAGGGAGATCTAGCCAGGGATATGCAAAATCAGGAGATACTGATTAGTGATGTTGTGGAGGAAGCAATGCATGGAATAGGAGACGAGTGCCACCGTACTGATGTAAGTGATGTCAATACAGATTCAAAAAACATTGACACCAGTGAAAAAGGAACTCTGGGAGATGGGGATGAAAATGAGGAAAACATTAGTTTCTCATGTGAAAAGGTTGAAGATCAACTTTCACCAACTGGAGTGTCAAATCTAGACGACTCTATCGAAGAAACTCTGAACTTTACAAGCATCTCTGCATCCACAGATAATAATGCAGTATCCTTTGACTCACTGCTGAAAACACCCGATGCTGTGCAAACACTGATTAGCTCTCCCACAATACAACGACCAACCGATTTGGAGAATCTAAAAAGTGTGGATCTTGATGATCCGGCCCAAGAAGTCTGTCATAGAGACTCACTGGAGTCAAGTCCACTGGCAGAAGATAGATCTTCAGTGAAATCTCCTGATTCAATTGAGCCAAGCCCCACCAGAGAATCCCCTTGTGCGGACTCTCTTGAGGGAAGTCCCATACAAGCAAGGGACACAGACAGCATAATAACTGCCAAGTTAGCCGTGTATGAGGATTACACTTCCCAGCTTAAAGCATGTTTGGCTTATGAAAAAAATATTCATATGGATGAAAATGAGTTTGAGGAGGAAAATTCTGTCCAAGAGGCTGCTATTGAGGAAAATTGCCCAGACAGACAATTCACTCCAGAAGAGGAAATGTTTAAAATGGCTGCAAAGATCAAAACATTTGAGGAAATGGAACAGGAGGCTAAAATGAAGATCGACACATCTGTAGATGGTACTGCATTATCAAATCAAGCAAGCCACGAGGGTGAAGAATTAGATTTAACATTTTCCCCAGCTGATGGATATTCTTCACAAGATAGAACAGAGACATTTTTTGACAAACCAGTGGTAGAAAGTACCCTGAAACCAATCCAGGAAAAAAGCACTGATTCGAGCAATAGTTCAAATAAGAAATGGGAAGGAATTGAGTCTCACTTAAGCTCTACTAGTTCATATGATGGACCAGAGTGTTTAAGTGCAAATAACAATGAGGAGCTTGATCCTGAAGGTGAAAAGTCTGTGCACTTAATGCAAAAAAAAGAAACTGAAATACAAGCAGACTTTGAAGAAGATCTTGCCATCAATTCTGATCCCACCTGTGAGACATATGATAACCATCATCAAGTAAGTTTGTCTCTAACAGATGCGTCAAATTCTCTCATTGAATCAGTGCGTACCAAAAAAGTAGAATTTATGATACCGGAAAGTGGGGACGATGTAGATTTTGATGCAGAGGACAAAGAGAAAGAAGAGGAGGATAAACATCTTGAAGAAGAGAATAAAATGCTTGGTGAAGCGCAGTTTCAAGCACCAGAAGATGAGATAACTCATGATCAGTTTCAGTTTGAAGAGGGAAAGCTTTTTGAAATGACCAGAGGAGGTGCCATTGATGTAACAAGAAGGTTCGATGAAGATGAAGAAACCTTTGCTTTCCTTAGATTAGGGGACAATCCAGTCAATGAAGTCATTTTTGAGGATCCTCAGGAAACTGAAACGTTAGAGAGCGTTAGTTCATCTGGCGACACAGTTCATCTGGAGATCACAACATTGTCTCTCCAGAGCAGGGACAGTGAACTTGCAACTCCCAAATCCATAACTCCCAGTAAACCCGCAGTGACCAAGTCAAACATTGAAAAGCCACTTTCTGAAGTAGATCTTGGTAGCTCCACAGAAGTTATACTTGGTTCCCCAGGAGAGATGGAGAGAAGCTCCATTATACAGAATGATTTTAGAGGGCTTCCCGGCTTGGGTCTCGATAATCTAGACCTGACAATTGAAGAAATCCAGTCCAATAGAATTGCACTTTCATCGCACTTGAGCGGGAGTAATGACTTTTCAGATTTCTCTCCTGATGCTGATGGTGATAATGGGGAGGAAGAAAATGAGGAGCAATGCTCAGTCATAGAAATGTATTCTTCAGGTGAACAGGCTTGCATCGCAGGGCATGTGAATGACCATTCCCTCTCACCTTTGTCAATCAAATCAAATGCCACAACTATAGAAGAGACATCGGATCCTGATCATAACCAGGATGAAAAACATTCTGCTTTTCATCGCAGGACGAGATCTCAGGCAGAATTTGAAACAAGTAAATCCTCTACTAAATTCAGCAGGAGTTGTTCTGACAGCTCTCAATCCGCCAGTGAAGCTTACCTCTGCCCTTCCAGATCACTTAATTTGATAAAACCCCAGTTTCTTGCGTGTGAAAGCTCCTCCGCCTCTGTCCAAAAGAAAGAAATCCTATTCTCCGAGACTAAAGAGTCATCTGTTAGTTTTGATACTGAGGATGTCAGCAGTGTGAGTCATAGTGTGGATTCTGTGATCTTCATGTATGACATCCCAGCTTCACAAAGTTCAGAATCTGATGGGGTTCCTTTGACGGGTGTAGAACAGTTTTCTGGTACAGAGGATGTATTTGAGTCCAAGCCTACCTATGATGAAAAAACGGAAATACAGAGCCGGAGAGTCATCGACGAACAAACTTCAGAATGCACGGCAGGTATGGCAAGGCCTACATGAGCTTTTGCTCTCCTACCTCTTTCCTCTGTTCCCCTCCAGTGAGACCGTGTTTCCTTTTTGCTGTAAAATAATACTAGCATTAGTCATTTTTGTTGTCTTTTTGTGCATTTTGTTTGTTGTGTTTTCATCTTGTTCAATCAAGCAGCGTTCTTTCAATGTCTGCTGTGTGTGTATGTTTTATGATATTTTGCATGATGATGCATTACATTTCTACCATTGTACATGTGAAATCTCAAGATTGACTGGCCAGAATGGTTAAATAGTCGCTTAACTACTTTTGGTGAAGCAATCCACCCCTGTTTTAGTACCTGTAACAATAATGTAAATTTACTCATATTAATCGGCATGTTGCTTTATCAGAAAATCATCATGTAGTACCGTACACAGAAAAATGTCACACGTGCGTTGTGACTAAATTGTGACAGTCTGCAGATTAGCCAGTTCCCTTTTCTTGTCATCCACGTCCACATCACGAAAGCACACACAGTGTACGCTGACAGCCTACGACATTGAGTTGTGGAGATATTTATATTTACAAAGTGTATTGTATGTGAATGTTAAAAAACAGTGTTATATGTATACATGCGTAAGTTGTTGTAAATAAATGTATATCCATGCTCTTAGAACTTTGGCAGTCATGTGAAGGTTTAACGTTTTGTTGTGATGGTATTTTAGTGGATTGGCAGGATGATGCTGACAGGAGAGAGGAAACATTAACTATTATTGCCGATCTCCTTGGCTTCAGTTGGACTGGTAAGCTTTGAATTGATAGAATGAATGCTTTTTTTTTTCAAATTAAATATGGACATATGTGAAAGCATTTCTGCCAGGGTGATTTTGGCAAAGAGAGTAATCTATACCTTCTTTCCGTCATTCCAGAGCTGGCACGGGAACTGGAATTCAGTGAGGATGACATACAGTTAGTTAGATCAGAAAATCCAAATTCACTTCAAGAGCAGAGCCATGCCTTACTGCAGAGATGGGTTGAGCGGGAAGGCAAATACGCCACTGGTAAATGAAATTTCTTCGTCTTATATATTCATATTGACTTCCTGCGTTTTAATCATTAGTACATCATTCATTAGCTACATTTCAAAGATAATTTTTCAAAGATCCAATATTTGTATATGACAGTGATACTCTTTCTATTCAGTGCATTTGTCGTATTTAAGATATCGTATGTTTTTTTCTAAAATGTATTTCTAATGATTTTCTCATAATTTATGGACAAAACCCTCCACAGAGGATTGCCTGATAAAGAGACTAACAAAGATCAACCGCATGGACATCGTCCATCTCATTGAAACACAGATGAATAAGTCAGTCCAAGAGCAAACATCTAGGACCTATGCTGAAATAGAGAAGACACTGGATCACAGTGAAGGTAGGAATGCACCTGAAAACTCATCAAGCTGTCTCAAAGGTCGTTCCTCCTTTAGACTTCTTTTAATGGATTGATCAAATTAATCTCATTTCTAGTGTCAGTTGCCTTGTCTTCGGTTCAAGAAGATACAGATAGCCCCAGAGTTGCAAGAAGGTTGGAATCAGATCGCAGACCACCTCCAGCTGTTTCTGAGGAAGACCTTTCAGTCGCTTCTCTTTTGGATATTCCCTCTTGGGCTGAGCCTGTCGGTCACACCCTCTCAGACAACATTCATGGTGACCTGTTGGAGGAGCTTGAAATCCCACAGTAAATGATCTATCTCAAAGGATTCTTAAATTTTAGTGCAGTTTTGTGTGCTGTGAATTTAGTCCACTTGTGTTGCAAAAAAGATAATTATATTTATATCCTGGCCTGCTTTTGTGTTACAGTGAATTGAACACTCACCTGTGGACCTCGGAAGATGTCATTGCACGTGAACATGCAAGCTATGACAACTTGGATGAACAAGTAAGTGCTCTACCTCCCTCAAAAGCTGTCACAATGGACAACCAGGCATCTAAGGTTGGGGATGCCAACTACAAAGTTAGAGACCAGCAAGTTTCCTGTGATATTAAGGCTCCTTTCTTCGGGTCTCCCCAGTGTAGCGCTCTCTGCCAAGTCAGAGATGAGCCCAGTCAAAACCTTCATCGCCAGCACAGGCTGGGGAGAGATAACTTTCTTCAAGTGCAGTCCTCTGAAAGGCTGAAGATGCAATCATCTATATTTATCGCAGACTTTAGTCTAAGCCTGTCAGAGTCGACTAAAGCTGAAGCTGACTTCAGTGAGCTTCATGGTGAGTTCCACGATGGGAAAGAGGACGTTAAAGCCAAAGACGAACAACAAGCAATTCCAAGAATGAATGAAGATGATGCAGGTTTGAATGAAAGAAGTAATATCTCAGAGAAATGGATCGATGACATCACAGCCCACTACTTTAGAGTCCTCTATGGTCTTGATAATATCCGAAAGGGTCCAAGTGGAGGTATATGTTTTGAAACAAACAAAGAAGAAAATGAACAATCTCAAAAGGACAGCAATTTTTATCTTAAATACATGACTTTCATTGATGAAGATAAGGAGGAAGTGCAGTCCACTGAACACCTTTTACCAGCAGCCAAGTGCACCTTGAAGGAACATGGACAAGCAAAGATCCAAAATACAATTTTGACAAATAGTTTGAGAAGAAGAGGCCTTGCTCACATGGTCAGTGATCCAACTGATAGCGACATTTCTTGTTCAATGAGTTCAGACAGTGACTTTCATACAGAAAAAGTAAAGTTTTCCTCCTCGAGCCAGCAGGTCTGTGTAGCACAAACACATGAGAAAGATTATGCATTGCCTTTCACATTACTAGATTATGACTCTTTGAGCATGAACAGTTTGGAATCTGAGGTGCAGTGTGGCGCAGTTTCAACAGATTATGAAGAAAGTAACTTATCCGCAGAGGAGTGGCTATTTAATGACTATATACCGAGACTGTCATCTCCTGAATCTCTAATGTCAATCAACGATTACAGAGCAATGTCACCTGACTCTCCTCAGGGACAAAGAATGGCTTTACCTGATGACTTTGCAAATATATTGGATAGCAGTGGGAGAATCTCTCAGATGTCTGATGAATGTACTTCAACTGAGCCAAAGATTATCCCTAAAAATAAAGCATATGGTTCCCCATCATATGCATATCAGTATGAACCCCTGCTATATGAAAAAGATTATGAGTCAAGGCATGATCATACCTCACAGTTTGCTGACTCTGAACTACTTGAAAATAGTTCACCTTCATCAAAAGGGTTACAGAATCCGAGGCAGCTTAAGTTGTTTTCAAGTATGACTTCAAACATTATGTGTGATGGCACTTTTTATGAAGAATTGTCTTTTTCAAGGAATGGATCTTCAAATTACTTAGGTACGGATATTAATGGATATAAAGGCTCAGACAGACCTTTATCACCAGAATCTCAAACTTCTCAGTGCAGTTTCTCATTTCTTGAACTTCTCCTCTCTGAATCAACCCGAAAACAACTCATGAGTCAATATTGCGATTATTTTTTGAAATATTTAAGAGTAAATCTTACTTCTGCTTATCCAACTCCAGTTAAATGCCACAGCATAGATACAGATGAATCAATAACATTGTTTAAAATAAAACAAGAACATTTGTTTAAGGCTGCAGTGTCCACAGAAGTATGTCTTGCAAATGTAGAGGAAATGCAGATCGATGATAAAGAAACGGAAAGTTCGAATGAAATACAAGCGTTGTTGAAAGGAAGATCAATATGCTCAAAAGTTTCAGATCAAGACAACCAAAGTAATCAACCATTTATTGATTACTGGTTTGCAAAGTCAGAATTTGATTTGTCCACTGACATTAACTCAACAGGCGAGTCAGATTTTGTTGCAGCAAACGATGAAATAAACATTTTAGAAAATCATGAAATTGATCATTCCACTAAAAAGGATTCTGTTGAAGAATCATCTTTCAAATTTTCAGAATTGCAGAAAACGGGTATAAAAGAACATATACATTCATCAGGGATCTTCAAATTTGTGGACAGACCAAAATACATTTTGAATTTTCCAGCAACAATATCTTCAAACAGAACAAGAGAAGATATTTTCCAAGAAAGTATTACTTTTCCTAAACAAATAGAGGAAAGATGTAAAAGTATAACACATGACCAGAATCAGCCTCGCTCAGCAAATCTTCTACATGAAGGTGATTTGGAAGGGTCCACTGGGAAGTCAACTCCGCTGCTTCCCTCAGATTTATTAGATCACTACCCTTGTTTCCTAGAAGATCATTTGTTCTCCAAAACAAGACCACTATTTCAAGAATCAGTCACAACAATGCCTGAGTACAGGTCCCATTCTCCAGACGAAAGAAACTGGGGAAACTCACCAAATGCTCTTTTCTCAAAAGGTGAAAATGATGCAAGATATAAAACAATGATTGACCACCTCTTTCAGACAAGTTTTGGACCTTTTACCTATACAGATGTTGTCCCTAGCATGTTGTACCTAGAAAGAAAAGAAGAGTTTGCCTTGGATTTTTTGGGAGATGATTGGCTCAGCCAGGTACGACCACAGTCTCCTGAATCTGTGATTTCTCAGACTGAGTACGGGTGCCTTTCTCCAGACTCACCTCTTCCACAGTTTAGATGGCCCGGTCCTGGTTGCCATTTGGAATCTGAAAGGCAAATGTCGTTTTCTCAAGAATCAGACCTTTCGGACTGGGAGGGTACTGACCCTTGTCTTAGCACGCTGTTTCCTGAGAGTAGACCAGAGTCGTCACGGTCAGTGTCATCCGACTTTGGCTTGGACAGCTTGTTTACTGGCAGGGCCCTTTCTCCAGACTCACCTCTTCCACAATTTCGATGGCCTGCTGTTGGTTGGCATTGGGAATATGAAAGACAACTGTCTCTCTCACCACAATCAACCATTTCGGACTGGGACGGTACTGATTTGTGTCTGAGCTCACTGTTTGATGTGAGTAGACCACAGTCGCCGCAGTCAGTGTCATCCGACTTGGCCCTGGACAAGCTGTTTTCTGGCAGGCCATTGTCTCCAGACTCGGTGTCTTCTGATCTTGATCTTCCCCTCCTTCAGGACTGGCTAGTAGACTTCAGACCATCGTCCCCAGAGTCTGTGGCATCAGTTGAGAGCTTGTCTATTTCTCCCGACATAGCCCTGAGCCGGTTGAAGAATCAACATTGTGAGTATTATCTGCTAATGTCTGAGGTCAGAGCGGACTCGCCAAACTCAATAGCGTCTGATGCAGACTATTCAGAATTTTGTGATAAGGATCTCTTAAAAGGGCCGAGTCACCAGATGCTATTTGGTGGGAGGGCGAAAATGATGGAGGGAGAAAAAGTATAGCACACCGCACATTTCAGCCCAGTTTTGGATCTTTTACCTATGCAGATGTGGTCCGTGGCATTTGCGGCGACAGACAAGCAGAGGCTGTGTTGGAGGTCAAATCCTCAGAATGCAGACCTCCTTTGCACGGCATGCCTCCAGTAGATGAGCGCACTGATATTGTAACG
>CAAKHD010003353.1:4404-53681 GCA_901007705.1 Fistularia tabacaria | reverse complement strand
TAACATAAGAAGGGGGGGGGGTTAGAGAGGGCACGGGGGTTAGAGAGGGCACAGGGGGCACAGGAGATACTGAGGTTACAGAGGTTGTCGAGGACTACGGAGGTTAAAAGGTGTTGGAGAGAGGTTACAGATATGACAGAGTGTGTAGAGGGTCACAAAGACTTCAGGGGGTGACAGAGGGTGTAGAAGGTAACTAAGGTGAGGGAAGGTGACAAAGGGCAACAGAAGTTCCAGAAGATGTTAGGGGCTTGTTGAGGCTTCCAGAGGTGATAGAGGTCTCCAGAGGATACAGAAGGTTACAAAGAGTTTAGAGGGTGACAGAAGGTTTTAGCAGAGGGTTACAGAAGGTCACCGAGGGTCACACCCTCTCCGGAACCTTCTAGAAAGCTCTGACCTTTGACCTCTCCAGCTGGACGGTGGCCTGCTGCTCGCGCTCCTGCCTGCCGCCCTCCTTCTCCTCCTCCAGGGACACATCGGAGTCGGACGGCCGGCTGGTGTAGGAGTCAGCCGAGCCCTGGTGGGACGCAGGAGGAGAGACACGTCGCCGTGACAACGGGCACCGGCACCTCTGGGTAATCCATTACTCCTGTAACTTACAAGTAACAGGGTACAAGTGTGTGCATGCACTCGTGTGTCCATGAGTGTACGTGTGTGCGTCAGTATGCACATACATGTGCAAGTGTCTGTGTGCGTGTGTCAGTATGTGCATATGTGTGTGTCAGAAGTGTGTGTGTACATGCATGTGTGTCTGTGTGTGAGTGTGTGTGTGCTTACTAGATGTCTGTGTGACTGTGTGTGTATGTGAGTTTTTGTGTCCATGTGTGTACATGTTTGTGTGTTTGTGAGTCCGCTGTGTGTGTGTTTTTTTGTGTGTGCATGTATTTCAGTTTCTCCTTGTGTGTGTGTGTGTGTGTGTGTGTGTGTTTGTGGCAGTATGTGCATGTGTGTGTAAGTGTCTTTGTGCGTGTCTAAGAAGTGTGTGTATACACACATGTGTGTCTTTGTGTGAGGGGTGTGTGTGTGCTTGTGAGTCTTTGTGTTTCTTTGTGTATGTGAGTGTGTGTTTGTGATAGTATGTGCACGTGTGTGTGTGTGTGTGTGTGTGTGTACACTACATCCTGTGTAAAAACCAATGACATAGAGAACCCAGGCTGGAGAACATGGAGAACCCAGGCTGGAGAACATGGAGAACCCAGGCTGGAGAACATGGAGAACCCAGGCTGGAGAACATGGAGAACCCAGGCTGGAGAACATGGAGAACCCAGGCTGGAGAACATGGAGAACCCAGGCTCAGGAGGCTGAGGAGAGTTCACTGAGTCTGGATCAACATCAGCGCTAAAGCTTCTGATGGACGACCTCTGAAGCTCTCCTCCTGGATGGAGCTTCTCTGCTTCTTCTCCTTCCAGGTTCCTGTTATCTCCTGTCCTTCACAGAGGAGGAGCTCCACTCCAAAAACATGGTTCCACCTCCAGAGCTCCCAGGAGACTCCTTTAGATCCAAGATGGATCCATCCATCCATCATGTGTCATCCATCCATCTGTCAATCATCCATCAACCCTGAGGTTCTTCTTTGTTGACCCTCCGAGGTCACATGACCACGCTAACAGGAAATGCTAACAGGAGACGCTAATGGGTGAGCAGATACGCTTTGTCTGCAACGAGTGGCTGAAAACAAGTCACACACACACACACACACACACACACACACACACACACACACACACACACACACACACACACACACACACACACACACACACACACACACACACACACACACACACACAGAGTGGAGTGCATTGTAATTTTTTTTTTTCATTTTCATTTATTTGTTTATATTTTTAACAATTATAACAATGTAGGTAATTTCCAATAATTGTATATTTATCTTATTTACAGGGGGGTGGGTTCTTGCAAAATTTTGCCTTTCTTTGTTGTTGTTCTTTTTTTAATTTTTAGCATTTTGTCTGTTTTGAGTTGGGTTTCAAATACATAATTTATAATTAAAAACAAAGACAGAAAAACTAGAGTGTCTATATTAGTTTGCAAGTCAATTTGCTGACAAAATAAAAACAACTACAACAAACTATAAATGAACAACTAAAAACTATAAACTATTAACTATAAATAAATAACTACAATGAATAAAAACTTAATAATAATAATAATAATAATAATAATAATAATAATAATGATAATAATAATAATAATATGAAAACCAATAAAATTATTTCTTGGCCAACGCATTTAGTTTCTAGATCACTGGTGATAATTGGACTTTCCCCTGCTTTTTTCCCTGATACAATACTTCATTTACATGTAGTGAAACACGATGAGTTGAAAACCGAAACAATCTCCGGGAGTGAATGACGAATTAAATGGCTATATGTGTCCATAGGTGGCCCCGCCTCTCGACCAATGTCAAGGGGGTTTGGTTCAATGCCCCCTCCCCCTCCCTGTATGAATGATTGAGTTAGCGCCAATGCCTACATATTATTATTTTTTTAATGTTAAAGGCCACAAAATCACACATTGTAGCTACTAAGGAGACGTACTTTTTACAACTTCCACAGTAAATCAGGCTCCCAGGGATCATTGAATATACAAATAGATAATTAAATCTCCCGCCATGCAGTGACGGCCCTGCTCAGTGTGCAGATGAAGAGAAAAGCATCCCCCTAAATCAATAAGTGTGAAGTGTGAACTGGACCTGCCCGAAGGTGAGAGGCAGCGATCCTCGAAGGCGCCGAATGCGGCGGCGGAGGGCCACATGGCTACTCCGGCCCGGAGGCCCCTGGCATGCAGACATCAAAGGGTTAAAGGTGAGGAGAGGCTCAGCGGCGCAGCACTTCCATCTCTAATGACCTCCCGAGTAAAAGTCAATTACTTCTGCGTGGTGATCAGAAAGGAACTGACCACGGGGGGCTGTTTGAGCTTCACTGCGCCTCATTACAGCTGCTTTAGTGATGAGCAGGCAACAGCTTAACTTCGGGTCGGCGGAAACGTCCTAAAATGACTTCAATACCATTTTATATGTAATCAAAATCGTCATCCGATAGTCTCACCATGAGATCTCAATCACTAACGTGCCCATCTTTTGGTTGCACATTTTTTTCTAAATTTTTCATTAGTCATGTTAATACTCTTTAAATCCACACCTGACTTTTCGCTTCATATCCGAAGATGCCAATTGAAAAAGAAAAATCAAAATAAGATTAAAATAATCTATTGAAGCCTTCGCACATGGAACCCGCCTCCGCATGGAGCCGGAAATTAGCTATTCACCCCAACGCTTACCTGCAACACTGAGAGGAGTGTAAGTCTCAAAGGATGGCTTGCACTTGATTAGAAAAAAAAAATGTATAAAAATTCACTCGTAATTTCTTTTGATCATTAAAAAAGAAAGGGGAAACTGCAAACATTGTGTCTGTAGGTTGAATGTGAAGCACCCTAAGCGGGTTATCAACGTCCTGCTAACAATCTCAAAGTGAGAGGACTCTCACTTTGACGCCTCCGATGACTGCGGCAGTGTAAATATTTTTTAATTAAAGGAAGCATTTCCTCCCGTTTCACCGTTGTTCCACTTGCCCCGCGCGCAGATGAATTCAAGTTGGGTTGTTGACTCGCGTTGGGCTGAAAACAGCGTTTCCCTGAGAGAGGTAACCGCAAACTTTTGGAAGGTTTTTTTTTTTTTCCTCTGGCAGAGGAATTCGAAATTGACCAGCAAACATCTGTGCGCATTCAAACAGCCAGACTGATAGTCATTATCCATTCTTCTGATACATTTCCAATATAATTAATGGCTTATGTTTAAATCATTAATCATATTAACCTCAATTCTGTTTTGTTCATGAAGAAGTGCGAGTGTGTGTCAAGGTGGAGGACTTGATAAGCCCTACTCCTTGACAGGATTACTAAAACTGCCACTTTCATTGACCCCTACATACAATTATACTTTTTCATCTTTGAATCTCATCCCTTTTTAATTGTTAAATATTAAACATTTAATAAAAATTATCTTTTCTTTCAAGTGAAACCCAAATAAATACAAAATAAAAAGAAATTAAATTAAATTAAAAAAACTTTCATGGATGGTGCTCTATAAATAAATAAACTTTAGTATTTCCTGTCAGACTATGACATGTTCACAATAAATAAACAAAATGAACATAAAAAAATATAGAGAGAAAAACATCTAAGATAAATCTAAAGGGGCGACCACTGTGTGAACACATAGAAAATAAATATAACACATTAAAAAAACAAAACAAGCACATAAAAAACCCAGTCAATTCGCTTTTTAAAGCTGTGCGTAAATCTTCTTTGTCGTATTTAGTGATATTTACTCAGATCAGGTCATTGCTTTCATTGCTGCGTGAGCCCATCCAATGGAAGTATTTGACTCCTGATTACTGTTTTACATTGCTCCTTCTTAAATAACAAAAAAATGTTAAAAAAAAGGTCCAACTCATGCTTCAGTTCTTTGAGGATCTTTCACTGCTGAGTCCAAGAGGGTCGGAGAGGTTAATGAGTTACATTTTCCTAAAGACCCCTCATGCCTGATGCATTTTAACTTGTCACAACTAATAAATCCATTCCGTTCAAAATGAGGAATCTGCAAGCGAATGAGCTGAATTGCAGAGGAAAACATTTCTGTTTATTCAGGTTATGGTTACAGATGAGTTAGTTTCACTAAATTGTACTGTAAATAGAGGTGGAGGGTAATGATGGTGTGCTGGGCAACCCGACAATGGAAAATGAGTCATGAGCATTACCATGGAATTTTGAAAAAATCCTCGGTGTAACACCATTGCAATGCTACAACATGTTTTTCACAACCACAACATGTTTTATTCCATAACTACTGTATGCTTTGCATGTTTGTCAAATATGGATCTTCTCAGGGTTTTTTTTGTCAATTCTTACATTACTATTATTTTACCAGAATTGGGTTTACAGGCAAAACAAACACAACGAGTTAGTGCTTAAGGTTAGACGTACTGTAGCGTCTATGTAGATATATGTAACTATTTTCATCTCAGTTAACTGTAGAAGGTTTTTTTTGTCACATTCACTGACCGAGATGACCTGATTGAAAAAGCCGAAACCGGATGAATGTGAAATTACCTCAGATAAGCAAGGCATTGGAAAAAAAAAAAAGAATTCAATTGACCTTAGCAAAGAGAAGGAAATTACACTGAAATGAGTAAGACATGACCCACAGAAGACTCAGTACACCAAAGCAGCCATATGACCTAAAAACCAGATAGATAGATAGATAGATAGATAGATAGATAGATAGATAGATAGATAGATAGATAGATAGATAGATAGATAGATAGATAGATAGATAGATAGATAGATAGATAGATAGATAGATAGATAGATAGATAGATGGATGTATGGATGATAGATGATTAGATAGAGATGGATGAATAGATAGATAGATATAGATATATATAAAGATATAGATATATTTACACACTTATACACACATATATAAATATATATATATATATAGTCAAATGCACACTCATTAAGTGGCTTCTTGTCAAGCAGTTGACTCTTAGCAAATTGTACATTTTGAATATGTCAACATAACTTGAGTTGCTATGAGACAAACTGTCACCGTGGGCTGAGGTGCGCACGTGAGCATGCTCACCTGCTCACCTGCTAGTGGATGAGGCAAGGGTGGGTTTTGGCGGTGACTGTGCAGTGTCCCGTCCATCACGGACCTCCCGAGACAAAGACACATTGTTGTCTATTGTTGTTCCTGCTTATCAAACCTGATTGAACAGCTCTGGGCTGTTTCTGCGGCTCAGTGCTGTCATTCTTTTTACGCTGCGCTCAACAGCTCCAGGCATGTTCCTGGGAACAGGAAACGCACTTGCATACACTGCCCGCTTTCTGTCTGACGCGACTATGAGTGTGTGTATGTGTGAACACACACGTTAATGCGTGCGTGCACTTTTACTGACAAATTTATTGCACATAAATATACATCTGTCATAGCGTCTTACAGAGGACCATCCCCATATAACATGTTATCATATCCTGTGCCGTATAAACATTTATGCATTCTCACTGAAAAGAGGCAATGTTGCTGGAAGCCTGTTGATCTAATGTACATCTCCAATTAGCTGAGACTTTTCAATGAACATCAACCACAATAACCCATATATATATTAAGGTAGAAGCACAATAAGTTTTTAATTGCCCCTTGATTCTTTTGCTCATCCTGGAAAAGATGTGAATTGTTAATTTGAAAAAAAAAAAACAGAAAAAAAAAATTTAGAATTAGTGAGAGATTTACTGAAATTAATTGCAGGAAGTTACCTGAATACCAGAATTAAAAAAAAAAGTCAAGAAATGCAAAACAAATCAGTATAATTGACAAAAAGAATGAAAAATATCAATGACTGAAAAAAATGGCAAGAAAAAAAAATCATAAAATTAGCTTAATGTCACTAAAACGTAGAGATATGAAATGTTGAAAGAATCTTAAAAAAAAAAAAATACAGAGCGTAATTGCTAAAAGCTGAACAAGACATTATAGAGCGGACACATCAGTTGAGCGGTTATTAAAGGGTTTTCACAAGCATATTCATGGTTTTGCTGAGGACCAGTCAGGACTCAGTCAGCATTTATGCAAATTAAAATGAATATGTATGAATATCAGGCCTTTGAGGGCAGCTAAAGGCTAATCTCATCAGCCCTTTGGTTGGATCTGTGTTTGCCTTTACTTTATCCCCATTTTAGTTCTCTCACCGCATTTACAGAAGTTCACAACCTTCTCCGAGAGGATGCAGTCACCAAAGTGTCAGCTACTGGAAAAAAACAAAACAAACAAATAAACAAAACAGAAAATCCCACCCCATTGAGTGAATGGGGTTTTGCAGAGGAGTGCAGTCGTGATGTTCATTAGTGCGGTTTGGATCCTTGGAAAAGATCTTCAGGAAAAGCTTAGCTGTCATCTGGAATTTGGAGCCAACAGCCAGAGCCATTCGTATGCAGCCTTTGCAGGCAGATAAAGAACAGCTCATCCCAGCTGGATGTGTATTGCCCCCAGGCAGAGGTGTGAATGTGTGTGCGTGAACGTTTGTGTGTGTGTGTGTGTGTGTGTGTGTGTGTGTGTGTGTGTGTGTGTGTGTGTGTGTGTGTGTGCGTGTGCACTTCAGTAATCTGCAGTACATACCCAAAAAAAAGAAAAAAAAGTGAATCACCGGGCCTTGAAATAACTACATCCTCTTCCGGGTTTAATTAAAATCCAGTTTCTTTTAAACTGCAGCGAACGCTTTACAAACAAAATAAATAAATACGACTCGAACTGATAGTCAGTGATAAAGTCATATTGTGTAGTTTTCCTCAGCAGGTCTTGAAATACGCAGTTACCTGAAAATTCAACAATTAGCTTAGAAAATGTCAATGCAAGGTATTTTGTTCGGAAAGAACTTTTGAAGTCCTCGCTGCTCTTCATTGAACTCATTTCTGTGATTCGCAGTGATCAGAGAAATTAATAAATACAATTTTCTTAAACAATTAGCTTTTCGCCTGAGAACCGCTTACACAATATTTGCACACACACGATTGCGTCTGCTCTTGCTGTTTAGGCTGTGGGTGTAAAAGCAAATGTCAGGGTAAGTCGGATAGACTGTCTTTACTCAGCCAGCTCCCTAGTACACAGGGAGTGTGTCTGGATGTCTGTGTGTGTGTGTGTGTGTGTGTGTGTGTGTGTGTGTGTGGGTGGGTGTATTGATGAGTTTATTGTGTGACTGGAATGAAATAATGCAGTGTGTGCTCCTACTGGAGGAACAGGGTGTTTATAGGAGGCATCAACAGAGCGCAACTTTGACCCCCGAAAAATATCCATCAGGAAAAACGGGACAAAACACTGCAATCCCCGGCGGGGTTGTGTATGTTTTTGATCTTTTTTTAATTTTTTTTTTTTTTTTCTGTCACTTCTAGACTTCCTATTGAAAACCATGGGCAGCAAGACTCTGCCAGCTCCCGTCCCACTCCACCCGTCCCTCCAGTTGGCAAACTACTCCCTCCTCCAGAGCTCCACAGGCCTTCAGTTGCCAGCAGATCACTTTCACAGCATCTACAGCTTCAGCGCCCTGCATGCCATCCACTTGCATCAGTGGACCCTGGGCTACCCCCCTCTGGCCCTGCCCCGTTGTACCATCTCTAAGCTGCCTGCCCAGTTCTCCTCCATGGCATCTATCCCCATCTTTCCTCATCTCTTACAGCCTAAGCAAGACTCCGCAGGGCTACTGGCGAGCTCCAAGAACAAGCCTCGCTTTGACTTTGCCAACCTGGCAGCAGCGGCCACACAGGAGGATCACTTGAAGGCGGAAGACCTGAGCATGACCGGAGTTGCCGCCGCCGCAGCTGCAGCCGCCGCCGCCGCCGCCGCTCAGGCGTCATCTCATCACCCGACCGCCGCCGGTCTAGGATGCCTCCTAGACGTGACAAAGCTCTCCTCGCCGGAGCGCAAATCCGGCCGAGGTCGACTGCCTTCCAAGACCAAGAAAGAGTTCGTCTGCAAGTTCTGCGGCCGGCACTTCACTAAGTCCTACAATCTGTTGATCCACGAGCGGACGCACACGGACGAGAGGCCGTACACCTGCGACATCTGCCACAAAGCCTTCAGAAGGCAGGATCACCTTCGGGACCACAGGTGAGAAGTCATACCCAGAAAAGTAACGTTTCAGTTGTTACTCTATATTGCATCACATTCCCAGCTTGAAGCCATTTCACACTTGGGATAACGTGGAGTAGAAACTTCATACAACAAGAATCTGCATACAACTATGGTGAACATCTGCAGAACCGGCACAAATGATCAAAGCGATCTGAATACTTGCCAGGCAACAGGGAAATGAAAACAAATCTAACCAATAAATGGAAATTGCTAAAAGCATTGGCAATCAGTGATTGTATGATTATTATTTCTAAATCTCAAGGATTTGGACCCGGTTCGTGATAGAATAGCACAAGGTTGGTCTCACAAAAGACATTTGGAATATGGAGAGCGAAGTCACTTAAGGTGCTTACCGATATAAACCGCTAAAGTCACTTTTCCAAGTACAAGGATGATATGGCATCTGACTTATGCGCTTGTTTCTTACAAATGGATAAGAGCAACCACTTGATGCTAAATGTGGCTGCACTTACCGTGACGTTCTTGTCTTGGCATATTCTATTTTTTTTTTTTTTTTTTTCGCAAAGAGCAACCAGAAGCTGAGATTGAATCGGGTTCGTTTCCATTCCATGGAAATTTTTAATCACCACCTTTTCAGATGTTGGCTCATCACGGGAAAGGTTTGCGAAAGAAGACAACGGATCAGATTAATATGCACCTGTAAATCAAGTTGCCCGACAGTCTAGCCACGCATTGTGGTTAACTGTGTAATTTATACATTTAGTGATTATCTCTGTCATCAACAGTTTTTCCAACAAGTAGATGCAAGTAAAAGGGTCTAGTATCAGAATGAAAAGTTCTGTTCAGAAGAGCCGATTCAGAAATGGTAGGAATGGCATATGACATCCCGACACCCACATGAGCCGACATGGATGGAATTTAAGCCCTGTTTTTCATTGCACCAAACTTTATGTTGGAAATGTTCGGGCTCACAAGACAGATGTTCTGAATATTCTAAAATAAGCCAGAGAGCAGAAGGTCTGATTGTTTTAGTCCCTCTCTAATGATTCCTGTGCGGTGTTACTTTGTGTAACTTAACATAATATCTTTGCGATTAAAAAAAGAATTGTAGCGCTAAGCTATTGAGGATGCAATGAAAAGGATGGGTTACTGCATATGAGCATTTTGAGATGATGTAAATCTCCAAACTTGATTGCAACGGAGGGGAAACTGTTTTATCTGCCAATATGCATTCGAGAATTCTACATTTTTCTTTACATTTAGGGAAAAAAAATCAATTTTTTTCCTTGCAACTAATTTTCCAATTTAAAAAGTCCAAAATGCATCTGCATTTTATCCAAAAATGCAGCGCAGACATACAAATAGGAATACCTACAACAAATAAATAAGTTAATGAATAAATAAACAGATGAGTGACTGAATGAATCAATGAATAAATAAGTTGAATACATTTACAAACCTATTTAGTTCCATGACCCAATAAAGGTTCAAAGTATCTCCATAGTACTTCTGTAGTTCTATGAGTTTATAGAAATAGAGTGAAGTATATGTAACTTTTTTTTTTTAGTTTTTTCCTTCTTATCTGTATAGAAATGTATTCGCATCATGCAATCATCAGAAACAGTCAGAGCAGCATCCTGTCGCTGGGTGATCGCCACGCATATCTACCCATTTTTCATTTCTGTGAAACAAAGTAAATTCATCCAAGCTGGAGGAATGCAGTTACTGGTAGACAAATCATGATCTTAGTCAAAATGAACTATCCACAGATAGGAATTTGCTGCAGTAGACTTCATTCCAAAAGCAATCCCACCTCCACTCATGTCCCGGGAGCAGCCTGTAAGCGGAGATAAGAACATTTTCTTTTCCTTTCTGTTAATTCGTCAAATAGTGTCGAACAGCTGGAGGTGGACAGCATTATCGTATCACCTCATTTTCTCATTTTCACTAATCTTTACATTCAAAACATGGCGAGTTAACTCCCCGCGTATGATAACTTGAGTCACGGGTTATCTGAATGCTTCGATAACGCTTTTTTGTAAAGCTGTATCAGGCAGATCTGGGCACCAGCTACTTTTCTAAGTGTAACCAGGACAACATAACAGAGAAGAATACATTTCTGTAATAGGTAATGTTTTTGTGAATTGCCCATCCATGCCTGTATTCCCACTGCTTCCATTGTTTCAGTAATAATACTGAAATGGAGGTGATAAAAAGATGGCTAAAGGGTGTGGATGATCTCCTTCGGCAGATGCATTTTCCCTCTCTCTCTGTTAATATTTCTGCCTTGATAGTATTGTATAAAAAGGCGTCTTTCATTCACGAAACACAGCAAATTAAAAATACACAGGTCCATTTTTAGGGTTGCAGTTGTGTATCGACCTTATACGATGATTTCGGATGGAAGCAGTGTGTGTGACACTGTCTCACACACGCTTGCTCTTTGGATTGCGTACACTCTAAAACTGCAACACACTCCTTGAAAAAGAAAATAGAAAAAAAAAATGCTCTCGGCAAGGTCAGGATCATTTCATTATTTTGCCACAGACAGATGTGCACTTGATACTACAATCTTCTGTTGTTTTTTTTTGTTTGTTTGTTGCCACAGAAAACAACTAATCACACTTTGGCATGAATTCGGTAACAAGTTCGTCAACATCCATGGTTCAAATTTCAGTGACTTTATTAGCACCGTGATATTAACTACAGGGAGGGAAAAAACAAAAACAAAAACAAAAGTTTTGCCTTTCAGAACAGACCATAATGATACTTGCACTTGTTAAAGAACAGATCTTACTTTGGCTTTAGGGAAAGTTTTGACTTTTCCAAACTCTCTCATGGTTGAAGATCGGGACCTGGTTATGAGCAAAACCAAAACCAAGTGGTCAGTGTGTGTTTGGCAAAAACACAGACCCAAATATAGGAAGTTGTCAAAAAAAGTCTGAATAAAAAGGTGCTTTAACAACTACTCCCAAAATCCATGCATCCATAGTTTTTATGCATTTCAATTAATCTATTTTGCTTATGGTTAACTTGGATTGTGATCCTTATTTCTTTCAAAATTTTCTGTGCTGTATGTTGTGGTTTGCTATGCTATGCTATGCTATGCTAACCATTCGTGATCCGTTGCCATGACTGGTTAACAGGAGTAGTTCTAAATAGTGAAACAAAATTGTTCTTGGAGAAATATTTTCACCATGCTCGCTCTTAGACCAGACCTAGATCTCTCTTGATACCCTTAGATATAGCGTATACATTCAAAAGTACCACTATGGGTAATAATTTCATTGCAAACTGGTTTACCAAGTATGTGAAGTGGGATCTGAGCATTTTACTCACTTCTATGTAAGGTTAGAGTAGCTCAAGCATAATTGATCTGCCGTATGTGAGAAGGTTCTACATGGACAAGTTTAAAATAAGAGTCTTTGACATCCAGGATGATGACCCGTGCTAAATGCTAACTGCTAACTGGTCTGTTGTGTTGCACCCTGCAGGTACATTCACTCCAAAGAAAAGCCCTTCAAGTGTCAGGAGTGTGGAAAGGGCTTCTGTCAGTCCAGGACTCTGGCCGTCCACAAAACATTACACATGCAGGTCAAAGAACTGAAGCCAGCCAAGATCAAGTGATTTCCAGCGCCAGCTGAGAAGGACTGGGACATTGGAACCCAGCAGGACCAAAGACAGCTACCCTCAAAGAATAAACCAAAGACTTCTTCATCTCAGCCCTCCTCCCTGCGTGGGGAAACACTGCTCAAGGATTAAATATTTCACCAGCAGATTCATAAAGACATGATACAGAAAATAAGCCTTAGCCAAGAGGTGCATGACTAGTTATCAAGGTTTGGCTTGGCAGAGACCACGGTGGACGTTGGGAATGTGAAAAGAGCGTTGATAAAGAAAAAAAAGAAAAAAAAAGAAAAACAAAGAGCCTTGTGGCCGTTCAGTCCAAAGACTTTGCTGCAGAAGCTTAATACTCCAAAGACTTCATGATAGAACCCTTGAATGATAAAAGCCATGTTAGCATAGCCACATTGTTTGCCTTTACAACATCACATTCCAATGTTATTTTTGTACAAATGCATAATATCATAAATGTATTTTTGCACTTTAATCTGATTATTGATTATTTACATATATCACTGGATTTCTTGAACTTGTTTTCAAAATGAATAATCATTTCTAAATAAAAAATATTTTACTGTAATTGGTCAGCTGCCGTCTGAATTTTTCACGGTTGCACTGATGCCTCTGGACTTTAAAGTCCCGTGTTATTGTGCTCATAAAAATGACAGGGGGGGCCGTATGTGCAAAGGATACTTAATGAAATCAAGGTTTTTCAAAATGTAATTGCTAATTTTTCTCTACGTAAGTACTTTCTTTGCGCCAAATGGATTTTTTGATACCATCGTTGCAACATATGGCTCCCTTCACATTCAGATTCGCGTTCATTGAGGAAAGACTGTTCTTTCCTTGAATGTGTTCTCTCTCCAAAATGTTGGGAGAAAGGAAAAAAAAATGGAGGAAACTTCAGAAGTTGTGCCAGAGGAGGTCTACCGCTCATAAACGTGAGGACAAATTACGGTACAAATGAAAGAAAGCGTCGATGCAAGAATGTACAACGACTCTATAATATCTGATTTGTCAAACTATTGGCAGAGAAAACCCCAAACCTTTCCCAATATATTACAAATGTGCTCCTGCATCTCCTCTCCTGTTTTTACAGATCCAGACATATCATTTTAGGTCCCCGAAGTTATAGTCCGGCCCGAACTGGACTTTTAAAAGGGATGTCCAAAGGAAAGACTCCCGACATGGTGTTGGAGTCATTAAGCTTCGCTCTGTCGGTGTCTTTGTTATTCATTCGTTCATTCATTCATTCATTCATTCATTCATTCATTCATTCATTCATTCATTCATTCATTCATTCATTCAGCCATTACCTTCACCACTCACCCTACACTCAGGGTCAATCACACATTTGGCCAATTAGGGATTTCCGATTAATCTTCCAGATTTTTTTGCCAGTGGACGGAAATAGAAGAGAAAAGAAGAGAATGTACTTAATTGGTCACGAAACTGGGAAATTACAAGGTCAATAGCAGATATTGCTTTCTTCAACTAACTTAATGGGACTCCTGCACGATGCAGATGCTGTAAGGATATCCAAGCATTTGACAGGCGTCACTTCAATCTGACGGTTTTTAATTTGAGGTGTTATTTTTTACATTTTTTCACCAGAGACAAAAAGCAAAGAGTCCTGCAGCGTCAGTAAACAACAACGACAGGCTCCTTGTCTATCATCAGCATGGAAATGAAACTAAGTTCGCTGGGAATTTTTCTTTCTACCCGCAGAAAAATCCCTCTCTTTAAATCATCGCTCGGGTTGTTGACCGCAGAAACAATCCCAATGTAAATCAATTAGGATCCTTTTCTGGAGCAGACGCAAAGTTTCCCTGGTTCAACAAAGTCACGCAATGGACGGCGGTTACTGGATTTAAGAGCTTGAAAAGGTTGTGGTCTGCAGCAGTACGAGGGTCTTCAAGTCTTATTGAAACTATTCAGTACGACGCATATTTTAACCTTTTCCCCATTAAATATGTACATATATTTTTTTTCTGTCTAAAACAAAACAAAACAAAGTTTTTCTAACACAGTGCAGCACTTTGTATTTTCAGTTTTTTATTTTACTACTCACCGCTTTTCAAGTCAGTAACTCCTAAGTGACATTAACAGCTGCAAACAGCGTTGAGTTGTGGTGCGATGATTTCGTGAACAGCATGAAAAGATCCTACTTAGCTTCCATTTGCATTGTTTCTGTATTGCTGACAAGCCGTTTTAGAGGGAGAACTGTCATGCCGCCGCCACAAAAATTCTTTATTGAGAGGTTGTGGCTGTTCCATGGATTTCTGTGAAATCTTGCTGCCATTAGTCCATCGAGGACTCCGCCAACCGACAGTTCCCCTGGGTATTTTTAATGATTTTTTTTTATTTTTTATTTACTTATTCATATATATAATTTCCTTAAGCATCATTCCCTTCCTTTTCGAATGTATGTGCACTGTGTTTATGATCTATTATTATTATTATTATTATTATTATTATTATTATTATTATTATTATTATTATTATTATTATTATTATTATTATTATTATTATTATTATTATTATTGTTGTTGTTGTTATTGTTATCCAATAATCTTACAACATGTAGAGAACACACCAAGGAGCCAATGAAAACATGTGCAACACAAAGGGTAAGACCCACATATAGGAAAAGAAAAAAACAAAAACATGCTTGACCCTGTTTGACTAATCATACCCTCTGCACTTTTGTTCTGAAATGAAAGTGGAAATGTAAACAAATGGTGTGTGAATGTGTGTGAGTGTGTGTGTATTTTAACGGAGGAAGGTAGTTGGTCCAGGAGGAGAGCTGAGCGGATGCTCAGCCCGCTACTCTCTATTTTTTATACAGCCAGGAACTCATCAGTCTGTCAACTCCATGAGTAGCCAGGAAAGCACGCACACAGCTGGCTTAGCTGAAGATGGCAGGGGATGGTGTACGTGACATCAGCCCTGTCAGGCCTATAGCGTTCGAGAAAACACTGGTGATTTCAAAAGAAAAGGACGGTACAAAGACAATGGGGAAGAATGAGTAACGCTTGCAGACCGGGACAAAGATCTGCTCTTGGATCATTTGCGATTCCGGCGTTCTACAGCGGGATAACGCTGCAGTCTAGGGGCAGGCCACTCACATGCACTCACATTCTCCCCTTTTCTTCGATACACATAATTCACAAAGATATATCACTTGATCATTTCCCTCTGTTCCACATACAGTTTGATATGTTTATTGAATAAAATCCTCTGCTTACCGCTGAAATCATCCTTGTTCATTGCTCCTGTTACAAATGCTTAAACAAAAGAAAAAAAATTAATGGGGACCTCTGGGGTTTACCTGTCATGGCAAATTTACACCTTTCCATTTATTTATTTATTTGCTTGTTTATATAATTTATTTATTATTCAATAAATAAATCAGAAAAAATCCCAAAAGATTCACATTATGAATGACTAAATAAATAAATAAATCAAATTAGTTTGTATGTTCCCTTGCTTTGTTTTCCTTCGGTTTCCCCCCACAGTCCTAAATCATGAGGATTAATTGTTGATCTTATGTCAGAACCTGGACTTTCTCATTTCCTTTATAAAGTTTCTCCTCTTATCCAAGAGGCTTTTTTTTCAGTACGGAACCAGCTTCATGTGAGTTCTGTAGAACTTGGATGAGAGGCAAAGCGTCTTCAAGAAGAATTTAGCGCACTTGCCAAGTAAGGATTTATCAATGACCACCACGACCTAAGTGATGAAACGATTCGGCGTCCCAGGCTGATCAAATTGATACTCTCAGCTTTGAAAACAAAGAGAAACACTGAAGAACCACATAGAGAATCACTATCAGTTCGGAATAGTACAAAGTCAAATTCATTATATAACAAGAGACAGGGGTGCGATGCGAGGGCAACGGCCTTTTCAATTAGGTAAAGACAATGAATGGGCAGGAAGACAAAGAGGCACGAGCACAAGGGAAGCAGGGTTACAAAAAATGGAAACATTGCAAATAAGAACACCGACAACATTCAGAATGAGGGGAATTTCCTGCTCAAATATTAATGAAGGGTTCAAAGAAATCCAGTGCAATCACATTTTATTGATCTATCAATTTTCACATAATGCTTTTAGGCGTTCATAATGGGGAGGAGGTCAAAGGGGAATAGGTGAGTATAGGATCTGTGGATTGCAGTCAAAACATCAAAAGTCACAAATGGAAAACTATTATTGTTACTCTCAGTTACTCGAACTAGTATTTGTCTTTACAAAACATACATTTTGTTGTCACAGACGTATTTCGCAATAATTGTCGAATGACTCTGCCTGATTCGAAATTGAGTTAAGGGGAACATGCTGCCTGTTTTTAGGTTCTTCATATTACACATCATATAAATTATGGTTCTGCGCAGAAGCATTTATAGCAGAACTTTGGTTGACTCAAGATGTCATCCAGCAATAAATTAAGCTTCTGTTTTGAACGCTGCCTCCAGCATGTTGTATTGAAATACAGTTACTGCATACGGTCATATCTTCTTCATCAACATAACATACTAGATGGAACAGCTCTATTAATTACATACAGATTAATTTGATTAAATGACAGTTGTGACAGTTTGTGTTCTCATCCCCGTTGCCATCAACACAAATATAATTCACCGCATCCCTTTGACAGAAGGAATATTTCATGTTTCATAAGGGAAAAAGGGTTGTCAGTTAATACAATCGACTTGAGGCTTGGCTGAATTCTCTCATAGTGTATACAATTGAAAAAAAATTATAATAAAAAGTGGGAAAAAACACATAAATAAATGATTGTATTTATCTAAAAAAAATTGAAAACCCTATTTTTCACACGGTCAGTAACTATTTATTTATTTAAATATCAGTTATTTTAGCTGATTTTGTACAAAAACACTAATTCTAGGGAATTAGATAATGTCTTGGGAACTCTTATGGAACTCTTCAAACCTTCAGGAAAATTGTTTTCTTTGGTTGTTTTTTGAAATCATTTCTTAAGTGATTTTAATTCATTTAGAGGTACAAATAAGTGATCGAGAATAGTTGTGTGAGTTGGTCTGAATAAATGAAAATAAATGAAAAGTAAGTATTCCTGATCTCACTGAATATTTGACTCCAGTCTCTATCAAATCCAGACTCATCAGCATATTTATTTATCTGCGAGTGAAAACATGTCTGAGGTACTGGATCTAAATATGTCCGTTGTGATGTGATTGGGGAATGATATGATTAATAATCATTGAGATTATTGTAAATACTCGAAGATGTGCGTAATGACAGCAATGAGGCTCAGATGCTGCTAGAAGATGTTGCCAACGCAAGAATAGGAGCCATGCGCTCATCTATTTAGGAGAGAGGTGGGGTCCCCATCTTGTAGCTCTCACACTTGGATTGTTTGCACTCATGCACTTCTTTTCCCTCACGCTTGAAGTCCCACCAAAATAAATGCCGTCAGGAAAGCATAAAAAACATTATAGATTACATAATGATAGAAACTCCCCAAAAACAAACCGCCAGTAAGCCAGCGCCCTGTTTCTCTTTAGCTGATTGTGTCCGCGGGAGAAAGAGAGCGGGATAAGAGAGCTGAATCAAATGCAGGAGAGAATTGAAAAGATACCAATACCAATACAAATGTGACTTCTCGTGTGTGTGTTTGTGTGTGTGTTTGTGTGTGTGTTTGTGTGTGTGTGTGTGTGTGTGCACGTTTGTATGTGTGAGAAGCGCTAGACTTTCACCTGGTGGCCTATATGCGTGATAGCGAATGTCAAAGTAAATATCTCGGGATATAAAATAATCTCAAGCCAAGAGGTCAGTCACCAATCTAACGTTTAGTTTTATGTTATATAGGTATGAGTTCATACCTTTTCTTCAGTGCTCATTGCAGAACACCAGAAAGTGGTTATTAATTTGTTACTTACCTAAATGACTCACTATCTTTCTGCCATTTAAGGTGTAAAAAAAAGGATATCAAGTCATTTCCCATATGTAATTTCAAAATACATTTTCCTTATTTTTTTGCGGATTATTTACCATACTAGCTCTCATAACTTTAGGAGGAAAAAGCAAGTATCTCGGAATATAAAATAATCTCGAACTAAAAACCGGTCAGTCCTAAATATGAAAATATAACGTCTAGTTTTATGCTATATATGTATGAGTTAATACCTTTTCTTCAGTGCTCATTACAGAACACCAGAAAGTGGTTATTAGTGTGTTACTTACTTAAATGACTCACAATTTATTCTGCCATTAAAGGTGTAAAAACAGAAATCCAGTCATACCCCATATGTGATTTCAAAGTACATTATCCTTTTTTTTTTGTTTACCATACTAGCTCTCTGAACATTGAGAGGAGAGGAGTGATTACCCCGACCCCCGTCCCTCCACCCTGGCCTTGGCTTTACCTCTCTGTCCTCTGTGCCTTGGGAAATGTCATTCACTGCTACTGTCCTAAGTAACTGATTTAGGAGGTGCTGGCAAGGGGCATGACAAGGGTAAGGTGGTGTTCACACAGTAGACTTTGCTCTGGGCCACTGACACCTTTCTGGTTTCCGACCGGCAGGGTGAGACGGAGGGTGGCAGGATGGACATGTACTGAACTGACAGATACAGAGCCAACAGGGACCGATTGGTCCACCGCAGGCTTCCTCCAGCAAAGGAGTAAAAGGGAAGGAAAAGCCCCACCGTACTCCCCTTCTTCTCAAACGGTTACAGAGCATGATCACAGCAGGGCCAGGAAGGTGAAACCGGGTCTTGATGAAAATCACTTCCACATGGTTAATGGCCTCCTCACCCTTGTGCGACAGGACCGTGCAGATGGTACGGGTCTAACAGTGACTTCTGTCACTACTGGTTGCTGTGACAAAAACATTCAGATTGTACTCCTCATTGTAGGTAGGGGTGATACAAATAAAAAAAAAAAAGACTCATTCACAACCCGAGTATTCAATATATATTCTGTAATTTACGGATTGTTATCGCTACTTTTTTTTTACAGGCTTTCAACGCAGCGGCTTAAACAATGGCACGTCTAATTTATGGATTTTCATGGGGTAACAAGCCTCATGCCGCCTCATCACAAAATATTTAGCCTCATCTCATGGGAACCAATGATATTTTAAATAGATAATGCAGAAAAATACACATATGGTTCACACAAGTGATATTGACAGTGATAACGACAAGAGACTAAGGAAGGGTGTGAAGGAGGAATTCTGAGGCTGTTTGATACCAACGCCGAAGAAGACAATTTATGTGGTTTTAGTGCGCAGGATAAAGTTGAAGATAGCTATCAATGACTTTTCTTGGTAAGCAATTGTACTTTTTAATTTTTTCAACCAGCCGTGTTACGGGCACTGCTCAGAAAAAATAGCAGTTATGGTACAGATTTAATTAAAATTTTAAAAATAAAAAACTTTCTGTGTAACATCTTTCTGTGTAAATATCTCATGTCACAAATGGGCACTTGCGGCCTATAGACAAGTGTATAGTCTATAGACAAGCCTATATATACATTTTTTTTATTTCTTTTATTTTTTATATTCAGGTGCATTCAATAATCCTAAAATTAAGGTAATTGTATGAACCAAAAGATTGAAATAGACAAAACAGAAGTTTATGGACCAGGCTTGTCTCAGACATAAAGATAGGTAGTTTGATTCAATTTGAATGTTTCTTGATCATTTACAAGTACACACACACACACACACACACACACACACACAAACACACACACACACACACACACACACACACACACACACACACACAAATACACATTTACATTTGAAATTTTAATTATTATTTAAATTCATTAATTTATTACAGCAAAAAATCATGTGCTCCAAAAATTAACGCAGCTTAATCTGATTTTAATTAGTGCCATGGAACTTTGTCATTGCACTTGTTCCAGGGGGATGGATTTCACTGACTGACAGTTTGATTACCATGATGGACAAGTCAGATAAGACGACGCTGGTTGAAGAGGAATTTAAACATAAGAAACTTCAAGGTGGAAGTGTAAACAGAAATGCTGTTCTTCGCATTTTATGGCAAAGGGGTTCCAACCGAAACCCCTCCTTCACCACTTCAACGCTGTATGTTTTGGAGCTAGCATGCAGGTCGATAATGCTAACCGCCGCACTGCTCGGGAATGCTAACTGTACTGTGGAAGCTAACAGTGTTTATAGATGACATTTATCTGATGAAAATTGCAAACTTCTGTCCAGAAAGACAAAACAAATCCAGCCGCAGTATGAGGATGGAAGGGAGGTAAAATAGGTCATGTTGAAGAGACATAAATTTCCGTTGGTCTGTGTAGAAGACTGAAAGATTTAGTAGCTTAACCTCATGTGTATTGATTCAGTCATCAAACATACTTAAATACCTTATTTTTTTCTAATGTCATATATTGAAATAATAAACAAGACAACAACTAATCACTTACAAAGGGACAAATTTATTAGATTAATTTATTAATCGAGTCCAACCCCTGATGTATATGTCTCTCTCTATTCATGTATGTGTGTGTATATTCAGTATATACAAATGGGTGTGGGTGTCGTGTATATGAAATCATACATATACACACACACATATATGTGTGTGCGTGTATGTGTAAACTGACCTACTTTTGCTTTCAGTAAAAGCTACATTTGATAATACCTGACAACACTGTAACTTTTCATTTATTTGTTTATTCATTTTTTTAATGGGACATAACGTTCAAAGTAATGATTGTAGAGAACGACACAAAAAATCCAAACCACTGAAGTCACAGTGTGAGAAAAAAACACCCCAAAAAACTTGGGGAAATAAAAGAGCAGATGCCGTGCACTCTTTTCAGGAGCTTGGTCAGGTATCGCTGAAATGAAAGTAGACATCTAACTTGCATTCTTCAATGAGAAGAATGCATTTGTGATTCGAGCCACATCAGCAAAGTTTTAAACCGCAGCAAGATGTGCACAAATGCCTAGCAGGCTTTACAATTAAGTATGCCTTTTAGAAAAAAAAATCTGCATATATAATACGTTTTATGTAAATGCAGTACATTCTCTCTCAAGATTCATATTTTTCAGTTCACAATAGTTTTAAAAGATATACTTCAAAATAAATGCACCTTCTCCATATGTATGGTCCCCTTTACCTTGATGTTAGGTCCTGATACCTTAAAACAACTATATGAAATACACACGAAACAAACAAACATATAAACACAAAAACTCCCATTAAGATCAGGAGCCAACAAGACAAAGATCAAAATGCAAAGAATTAATTTTCTCGCAACATGTGATTATTTATCTGAACCTCATTAGCCAGACATTCAAGTAGTTACCTGGCTGTTTCTTTTTCTATTTTTTTTCCTTTCTGCTTGAAGGACATAATGGACAGAGCAGGAGGTATCTATAATGAGTGGCGTAAATCTTTTTGTGACCTCATAGGAATAGTGCACGGGTGGAGAGTAATGGCGTGCCCATGAGAAATGGATTGAAGCCATCTTGGTTTTACTCGTAAGGCCAAGAAATACTGAATCTTTAAATAACAAAATGTCCACCTTTACCATTGCCAGCACACCAGAGTGAATAATTTTCTCTGGTTGGCTGGGCCCAACCCTCAGCTGAATTTGATTTCTATTGCACAAATGAGGTCAGGTGGTCAGCCCCTATCTTCTGGATTGGCTTGGGCCACATTAAGGAGTTATATGAAACATTTACCAAGGAATCAATTCTTTTGACATCTGTAAATGTTTAGATGATAACCTCTCTTGCTCTTATAAGAAAAAATAAATATCAGCATTGAAGACTGCTTCGCCTGGCAGTGACAGACACAAAGTTTATGCCTGTCATTTTGAATTTGCATGGTAGAATATTATCTTAAATTATGTAGGTTTTTTTTGAAAGGTTTACCTGTGACAGGACTGGAATGGCTCAGAGAAAATTTCAGACTGAAGTTGTGCAATGGACATTGAACAAGCAGATCTGTTTTTCCCGCCTTATCATTTGTTACTGCCCGCTAAATTAGAAAAGACCAGATTGTCTCAAGGTGGTGGGTGGGATCCCCAAGATATTGTTATGTGATAACTTACCATATAAAAAATAACCTGTTTTGACAATAAGAGATGAATTTTTGATTTTATGCCTTTTATTTTAATGTGTCCCAAAATGTAATTTTACATTTAGTTTCTCGAACAGCATTTTATATTTGCACCAAACCCAACGGTTCCTCCCAATGTTGCTTCACTTACAATGAGAAAACAGAAATTGAACTCTCCACTATTGGATCAGTACCTAAACATCATTCCATGTCCAAACTTTGACTTGCTCGAAACTTCATACAGGGCTCAAGTGAGAGGTATTTGCTGACAAACGGTCAAATAAGAGGGTGGCACGTTCGACTGTTCCCCTGGTTCGGCCTCAGTGATAGATGGAATCTGCCTTGTTCACATGCTCTGTGTGATGCCAATACAAGGCCGATGTCGACAGGCGTTCCCAATGAGCTCCTTGTCATCAAGGTATGTAGTCACGTACCTAAATGAGCTCATATCAAATGCTGCCAAGTGTCGGGGGATGATAGAATTATTGAAATACAGTCAACACTTGTCCCTGAGAGGCAAGACAAAATACATCTCATCACTCGTTTTCTTTTTTCTAACTACAGTGCAACCTTGATCTCTTGGGATGCACGGTACATTGAAATGTAAAAATAAATACATAAATAAAGGAATGACATAAAATTAAACAATAATAATTAAAGCTAATTTCTAAGGCCCTTTAGAAATACGAAAAAAAAATCAAAACAAACAGCAAAAAAAAACAAAAACAGAAAAAGGACTTATTTTGTTGTTTCGTTTTGTTGGTCAAAAGGGGAAAACGGACCAGTCTTCTTTGCCACTCACTCTGAGTTCTAAGTTCATAAAGCCACCAAATATGGTGGTCTCACAAATAGCTTGATAATTGAGGTGATTCGAGACTATGGTAAAGACCCAGACATCATCTCTGCGATGTAATTATTAGAATAAATATGTAGAAAGCAAAACGGGTGAGGTTAATACCGGAGTAGAATGTAATGGCCTATTTAGGCAGACTCCCAGGACATGGGAAAGTTATGGGCTAGATGAAGAGAGGGAAACGCTGATTGAATGTCCAAAACGTATCACAATGCAGAACGGTTTGTTTTTACCTCATAACCTCTGAAATAGCTGTGAGCCATTTAGCTATCCCCGTGGTACCATTAGGCTTTTCTGTACTGGGCCACACTATAAAGTGTGTAACAATAAAGATCAAGAGAAATCTCACAGCATGCCATGGGCCAAGTGTTCTGTTTCGTCAAGCAATATTTTTAAAACTCATAAATTTATCCCCAATTTAACGCTTGATCCGCTCGCCGCTCTGCCCACTCTGCAGAGCTCCAAAGCAAATGTATTGTCATGCCTCACACACTTATTTAGTCCATAAAACATCCATTTATTGCCGTTGAATAAGTTTGCAATATAATTGAATGCAACAGTTCCCAAATCATTTGGAGATCATTCCATAATGTTTAAGACTCCAGAAATGTGAGTCGGTGCCAGAGGGGTCATGCAGCAGTAAAACCCTGCGCAGGAGGAGCTCCCTGCTGTGTCTTGTGCAACTTTTCATTTCAATTTTGAAAAATCCGGTTATCAGATATAGAACAATCTGCACCATCAGGTCCTTATAACATACTTTTATCTCTTTGTTTTGGTAAGAGTACATTGATGGACAGGGATTTTAACATTTTAAAAACAAGCACGAGAGCTTTCGCTGCGTCAGTTCACGCCCTCGTTCTGTTTTAGGCATTAACATATACCCTCGGAGAGCTACATTATGATTTAAAGAAAAGAACTGTTTTGCGCTCCCTACTTCCCCACCGTAGGCTATCTGCCAAGAAGCAGAAACAAAAGCTCTGGCTCAATCAGTCGTTTGCATGACGCGTAATGTTTGTTTAAAAAGCCGCGTGGATTTTGTGGCGCAAACGTCGAGCGCAAAAATTTGAAACCCTCCAGATATAAAGCTGAACATTATATTGTTAGTGCTAACCAATGCTACAAGTGTGTTTGACCTCGACATTGTTTCCACCAGTACGAGTGCTGGCTAACGCCGCATGTGATGTCCCGTGACTCTCATCGGTCATTGTGGCTTTTCCGTCAGTTTCCCCTTTATTCACTTCAATATTTAAAAGCAACACGTTTTCAACCGTAACCTTTAGCAGAAATTAGATGATTAACAGATAATAATTTCTGACCAGTATCATATGCCCACACCAGACTTTCTGCAGTCTGGCCTTTGGCACGTTTACCTAAATTTGCCATCTGTAACCTTCTGACTACTTTCAACTGCAGTCATAGAGAAAATTTTCAACAACAATAAAGCTAAAAAAATGGGGTATTTGAAGTCTGCAATTAAAAAATCAGCAGCAACATGAATAACCAAACTTTATTCTAATATATTCATTATCCACAGTTTGGCATCATTTGGCATTGCAAAGATAGATTCATACTTACAAAAATGTCTCACTTGATTTCAACTATAAAATCCAAAACCTGATCATTTAATTTCAATCCTTGTTATGTTCAGATAAGATTTTGCAATTGTCAAGTTTGACTGCTGAACACAAGATGTCTCCTCTTTCCCTGTGAAGTCCTCTCTCTCTGTATGCGGTCCCCAGTTCCAACATCACACTCGTGTCTGTTAAATATTGGACTTGGAGTGAATTCCAAGTGATAAATTAATCACCAAACTCGTTGTTTAAGTTTTCCGAAAACACAAAAAAACTGTTTAATAAGGAGTTGATTTAGGCAAAAAAACAAATCATTTTTGTCATAATTGACAGGTAATTATTTTAAAAAGGTGACGATAGTAAAAGACAGAAACATTTTTTTTATTGAATGGGGGCACAATATCAGCACGTATTCTGATGGATGCTAAAAAATCACATCAATCATTATTCAGCGTATAAATAAAAAAAACAAGATTAAAAAAACAGATGGCCCCTGGACAAAGTTCCCGGACACGATGCTTTCTTAATTTCTTCACACCGGCCATTACCCAAAATTCTCACTCATCCGTCGAGCGGTAACACTTACTAAGCCTGTTTACAAAGGCGAGGTGGACCAATGGCCGAATCTCCTTCTGCTATTTCATGTTCTCTTTGAGATGAAATCTGCGGCAGTATTTTTCCAGCTGAGGCCGTTCACTGGTGGTGAAAATTTCCTATCGACCGTTTTCTTTTTCAAATCGTTCACCTTTGGAACTAAATAAACGTCCAATGGAAATCTACCCGACGCCTTAAAAAAAGGGAATTGTTTTTTAACTGTTCAAATTCAAGTCACAAAACAAAGGCGACACCCAAATGATTTAATGGAATGGTGTGTTCACTGTTGACTCACTAAACACTCGCCGTCAATTACAGGGAAAAAGGTCACACTCACTTGTGAAGGAGCAGTGCCCAGATCCATATTTGTTGGCCTCGCCACTCAACGCCGTGGGGTACACTGTGTTCTGTTCCTTCACTTCATTGTGCTCAGGAATTAAATGCGCTGTTTTGTGTGAGTTTACATTTGGGAAATGAAACACTGAGTCATTAAAGTCATTGCGCTGATCTCTATTTCCATCAAGTGGGTGCTTTGAGTATATTTCCAGCGACCTTCTTTTTATTTGAAATTCACAATTACTTCATGTCAAGTCAAGTGTTTTATGGTCATTGTTAAAAGCCATCTCAGAGAGAGGTCTGAATTCGATTTAACACATTTATTGAGACCCCAAATTTTAACTCATTTTTGAAATACGGGGCTCCACTTGACCGATTGTTATTTTTTTTTTGGTTGTTTGTTTTTTTTTCATCGGTGTATGCCTCACGTTACGCATGATGACAATCCGGAACACAGGAATCATAAACAATTACCATATTTGTTTATTTCATTTTTTATTAACTTAAAGGCCCAAGAAATGGTGAACTTAATAGCTGTACAGTTTTTGCAGAGTGATAAATAACTGAATTCCCGGCTATATCTTGAAATGCAACAAAACAGGAATCAGGATGTTGAGGAAAACAAAGGTTGAGAAAATATGTGAAAATAAGATATGATCGCTGGAATGAAGGCAAATTGTTATTTTTGACTTCGAAATATATTGTTTTATTGTATTATTTTTTTGCTTCTTTCATTTCTAGGCTATAAATCAAAATAATGGAAAATTAAATGATTAATCTGAAAAAGCCCACCTCTGTAAGGGAGAGTTTTTCATCAGGGAAAAAAAAGAAGAAAATACTACACTATTAAAACTCACAGTACTGAGTTTTTGCATCAGCAAATCAAACAACATCATCAGAATTTTCATTTAATGATGCCTTTGTATTTTAGTTCCGCCACTTGACATTATCAAAATAGAAAAACACAGCAGTATTATTTGGACAGACATTGGACATGCCTCTTGTTGTCAAATCAAGTGGGGCCGGAATTAGTCACATTATATTAGAAAATAATTCCCTCATAAAGGGAGGTTTCATACATGCAAATATTAATACATTATAAGCCTGTGGCTGCAACATCTGGTTGGAGTTTTGTCTGTGGTTTTATTTCATACTGACTCAGCAATATTCCACCTGCACCTCAAAAATAATGCAATAAATCGTTAGTGCTGCGGACACAATGGCAGAAACTAATTTGGTTAGAGTGTGGGAGGCGAGTGAGCGGGTTAAACACGAGAAGGCGGCACCAACATTCAATTCCAACCGCATATAGAGGGATGTTAACTTGTGAGTGTGCTCTGGGTCAGGTCCACAGTGTCAACCCTGAACACAGCTCAGATCTAAAAATGACATAGTGGGACAACAGAAGACTTGGACTTAGACTGACATTATAACCATTCAGATTAGACATTGAAAAAAATAAAAAACCTGCAAATGTAACTTTTTTGCCTTGGCTTAAGTGCAGTGGCCAAACAGTAGCGCTTTGTTGTGAAAATGAAATACAGTGAAACAGTGAAGAGTTACATTTTATAAATACACAGTAAAGAAATGGACTTAAGATATAAATTGATAATTTGTTTGTATACACTTAACAGCAAGTTAAGGGTGTGTATATTGTGTATATTATTAAGTCTTGGATCTCATTTTGATGACGAATGATAATCCTTTTTATTTTATTTTATTTTATTTTATTTTATTTTATTTTATTTTATTTTATTTTATTTTATTTTATTTTATTTTATTTTTATTCATTATTACAATTTTTGATTCCAAAGTGATGGGAATTATCATTCTTACTTTGAATTACCGAATTCATCTTTTCAGTGAAACCTCAATCAAACTAGCAACTATTTTCCTCCTTATTACACAAGCAAATTGCATCATCTTCATTTCAATTTTGATCAATTGCAACTCCATTAAGTTTCTTCTATTAAATTCTCACAAATCAGTGGATTTATGTTGCAATTAAAATTAAAGAAGATTCAGTAATCTTCTTCCTAGTCAATTTGGTTTTGGATGTGTGTCCAACTCTTAAGTTGATAAAACATGCCACAGTGTAACCCCTCTCTCCCTAGATCACACCCTGAATGACTCATACTTTTGCTCTAAATAGGAATCAAACTGAAAATACTGATCTATTTAATGCTGTCAGTTCAGTAAAAGTTCATGCATGTTGCAATCACTGTGCGACAACGTGTGAGTAAAGTGTATACGTATCACGAGACACATCCCGCCGCCGCCCGAACAGTTTACTGTGATATTTATGACTGCTTCACAAGTCTTTGCGTTCTTTGCAAGTTTCTTAACTCTCACTGTGGGTTAATCGCAAAGCAAGTGCACAAAGATACGGTGGTGTGCAACCAGAGTGACGTGATAAATCTCGGGAATGGTTCAGCAGAGAATGATGGGGAAAACCTCAGCGTGCTTCATGTCTCCCTCTTGAGACAACGCAGATTCGGAAGAATTTCCAACAACAAAAGGAGACAATCATGCAACAGTACTTGGGTGACTCATCCTGCAAGCAGACATCACTTCACCTAGATCTTCAGGTTCGTCCCAGATGAATGAATTCCTCCAGCTCTTCAGTGGAAGTAGATCACGATGTGTGCTATAGGAGCGGATGAATTTTTATGGGAGATCAAGTGTCTCATCTTGTGCATTTGCGAAGCGTCCCTCAGGATCTGAAAAATGCTGCTATTAGTTATGCAACTCTTTTGCTGGAGATGCTTTCAGCAAGTTCCGCTGCTTATAAAAGATTTGGATGCAGTAGCATTATGTTTGGTGGTTTATCTCATTTCCCAGGAGTTATTCTTGCTCTGGAAAAGAAGCCAAGGCCTTTCATTAATGATCAGTTCTGGTTTCTGTGAATGCTGCCCTCGAAGGTTTTTTGGTTTGCGGAGGAGCCAAGTCTTGTACAACTGAACCCCTTGAAATATTTAAAGCAACTGACAAGAGTTCTCTTGGCTCAAGGAGTCTATTTTGTTTAGATGTGTTGAACTGAGAACCCACAAAGATTTCTAGCGGACCGGAGTGTTCGACTCCATAGATCCGAAAAACTTGCGCCGCAGACCCGTTTCAACGGTGGCACAACAATTTTGACCACAGATGTTTGAAAATGTGCTCATTTTCATTCGCTGAGGGAGAAAAACATGGCAATTAATCTTACGTCTCAGAGTGACAGCAGGATTTCCTAAACATTTCATTTCTGAAACTCACAACTCCCAAAATGTAAGGGGTTTGGGGAAAGAAATAATTCAAATACTGAGCGCAGACACAAGCAGCGCAGTTGAAAGAAATGCATTCTATCAAAACCCTTACAACTTTTTTTCTTTACAAATGTTGGTGCCTTCGTGATTTACATGCTTAAAGGGTAGTTCCTTTTGTTTTTAAGGCTTGTCTTTATCTTTTTGTCATAAGAGATGTTTGGTTTATGCAATTTCTTTCCAATTTATTGCCTGTCCAGGCTAAACATTGAAATAAGCATAAATATGTACCACAAAATTAATAGAGTACAAAATTGCAAAACATAACATAACATAACATAACATAACATAACATAACATAACATAACATAACATAACATAACATAACATAACATAACATAACATAACATAACATAACATAACATAACATAACATAACATAACATAACAAAACAAAACAAAACAAAACAAAACAAAACAAAACAAAACAAAACAAAACAAAGCAATGAGCAATATATTTTTTCTCCATTTATATGTTCTTATTTTTATACTATGAATTATACCTACTATGCTAATTCATTCTTCCTGTCTGTCATTATCTATATAGCTAATCGTGCAACAACCAGGTTGGGCGTAGGGGCTGCAGCCTCTCCGAGTTGTTGTTGGGTGATACATGGAGACCTCCCTGGACCAGTTGCAAGTCGATCACAGGGCCACATATAAACAAACAACCATTCACGCGTTTGTTCACACATCTTGGCAATTTTATTCATTCATTAGTGTTTCACATCCCATCTGAGGCCATGGAAAGAATTAACTGGTAGTTCAAAAACCAAGCTGCAGCAGCAACAATAACAACACCTCAACCTATTTTTTGTCGCACTGTACAAACTTTATAGAGGTCTTTCTTTATATAGGTACCAGAATACTTCTGGAAAAATTTTTAGCTTGGGAACCTATAAGCTTTTTTTGTTTTTTCCACATATGTTAGGGCAAGCAGCTAATTTTAGAGCCAGAAAAGTCACCAAATCGAATGAGAAAATGACAGACTGCTGACACCAGTTGGAGTTTTTGTCAGGGTGTGGTTTGCTCCCTGAAGCGGCAAGGAAACCGTTTGCCTAGTCCTTTTTGAAAGAATAAAAAATAAATAAATAAAATCATCCACTAACATCATTCACCCATCACCCATGAGTCAAAGGTCATTGTTTGGAAATGATGCTCGTCCATTTGGTCCCAAAATAGTCATCTGTACCAAAATGCTTCGAAGGGTTTGCAACGTCACAGTTCTCAAGGTGCTTCTGATTATTTCTCACCGCTAATCTGTTCACTCTGCTACGTGAAAAGACATAGTCAAATATTTGTCAAATAGTATCAACTTATTTAGCGCTTTCACACCTTGCGGGTTATATAGCAGCCCTTTACACTTGATAGCATTCACCCATTCACATGCACACTCAGACTCACATGACGTTGGGAGTTGCTATGCAAGTTCCCAACCAGGCTATCCAGCGCAAACTGGGGGGTTTAATGTCTTGCAGATAGGAAAACCTGGGAATCACACCACCAGTCTTCAGATTGGAGGGAAGGCTGTCTGGGCAGGGAGGCAGCAATTGTCCGCACCTATCCGTCCTCCCTGGTTTGGTCTTGATCGTGTCAACCCGATCCCTTTTAGGTGTGCACACATGTTCTGTACGTCCGTTTGTCCTGTCCTTACAGCGTTCCTTGATGTGTAGGACTGCACTTTGTACTTTGCACTTTGTATTCAGAAATGTTAATTTTTGACTTCAAGTTCAGAATTTTTGCATGGTGACCTTTTTTGGGAGATTGTCCTTTTTACCTTTTTAAAGATTGTTGAGTTGTTTCTTTATCATGGGTCGGCATTTGGTATCTCACCTTGCTTAGTCATGGTCTGCCAACAGAGCCCAAGCCGCAGCAGCTGGGTTTGCTCATCCTTGTCCCTTTTCCCAAAATATCTTTTGCCAATCTATATATGTCTTAAAGAATTCATGAATTCCAACATTAAATAAGTCGCACCTAGCCGTTGGTCTCCGGGCTCTCCATATATTATAGGATTTGGAATGCCAACCATGTTTTTTTACATGATGTGAGCGTGTACGTTTGGCACAGATTATTTAATAAAATTGAATAAATGGGTTTTCCTTGAAGCTGTTCTCAAGAGAGGAGGATACACCATGTATTTAATCTCACAATACTCGGCATCTCAGTATTATCTGTCCTCTCTATCTACTCTTTAACACTCCGAACATCTCTCAGACACATTCTAGGAAAGATAAGACTTCACACCTGTAATAAAGAATAACCGATTACAAAATGTTGCTCAGTTTGTCATCGACATACTGCATGTGTAGATCCATTGCTCATGGGAAATGAAAACACCTGGAAGAGAGAGGCCTCTAACCAGCAGGGTATGTAACTTGTATTTCATACATTGCACAGTAAAAATGTGACATATGGGCTCTGTTACACATTTGTTTAAATATTCCTCGGCATATACCCCACAGCAGCACCAATTATATTCCCCATAATCACCGGCTTAGCTTCTCTTCTTATCTTGATCGGTACTTCCAGCAACCTTAACTCTATAGTGGCTTGGTATTCAACTCAAACCTTCCACATCCTGTGACACATGGCACATTTATCTCGTGGAAAATGAAAACTTCCAACATGTTGGGACTTCTCGGGAAACGCAAACAGAAGGACGCAGGAAGCAGTAAGTTTTATGAGAAATGTGATACTCTGGGGGAGAAGAATACTCACACTTATCACTCGCAGGAATGAAACCACCACAGTATCAGAATTAATAGTGTAGCTAGAGGACCAAACCTTTTGAGGCACGAAGCTGGCTTTTAAGAAATGGTTACAGGAACTAAGACATGCAAGAAGCTCTGATTGGCTCAAACTCAAGAGATTTACTTTCTAGATTTACAGAGATTTACATTACATTCTACATTCAACATATTACCGTTTTTTTTCTCAAAATCCTGCAAGTGTTGCACCAGTCACACAAGACCAGCTTGCACTTTCAGATGTTATAGAAAGGATAATCTCAAGCATGACTAGCATTATCAAGTTGACACTAGTAATGGACAGATCTTAAACCTGTTCATTTGGAGTGCAAAATGACTCATAGGTATAAATAGTCATTCATTTTCTTTCTACTTCTTTATCCATACAGACTAATGTTAACATGTACTTTCCATGTCAACTCGTGTTTATTGTTTTGATCCTCCTCGCCTGTCATTTCACGTTCATGGTTGACACTGTGTTTTGCGTGAATCTTCCTGGCATGCAAAACCAATTTTTTTATTTGATTTATTTTAAAAAGTTAGATAATGATACAATCCAGAGCTAACACGCCGCTCAGTGTCGACGTTATGGTATCCCATACCCTGGCATTCTTAAGACCTTTAATGAAACTACTCACACTGATATATGCATCGGGTATTTTGGGGGGAACATACCAATAGGTTCTTGCACCGGGCCAACTATCTGCCTGTCCGATGCACAATGACAGTTATGAAAGGATTAAAAGTCAGTAAAAAAGAAAAACAATCCATAGCCAGCTGTGTGACTCACCATCAGCAGCAATGGAAAATGAAATAAATTTAAACAAAGGATCAAGTGTCCCTGTTCTGTCTGTAAGCTGACATGACAGCGCCTTGTCTGTGCTGATAGGCCTTTTAAGCTTGTCACACTGACGTTTCATTTTGCTATCTCTACAGAATGCTACACGTTGAGCTACGCGACATTGTTTGCTTCGTTTGGATTCTCGGTCTTAACTCTAGCATCGCCATAAACCAGATGTACCAGCCAAAGGAGAGCGCCATATTTTACTCATGAGAAACCTGACTCTAATAAGTGCATTAGCATGACACTGCCATTATTTCATTCTTGTGCATTTTGTAATGCCCCATGGGCTGACTGTACCCCATCAAAGACTGCAAGGCAGCTCACTGGTCCAGCTGGCAGCTGGCCCAGCTGCCTCCACATCAGATCCTGATGTGGGAAAGCTGACAACCGGACGGCAGGAGTCCTGGAGTTCTAATGTGGAGTCCTGAGGGAATTCTGACATCCATGGAGAAGTTTATTACTGTGACCTCCATGCATGCTATTTTGTTCATGATCATGGTTCAGAAAAAGTACATGAAATTGATGTGAAGCTAATAAAGTTTCCTTATATACCATACACAATTTTACTGCATGGTAGTTTATCTAATTTGCATCAGAACCACCTGTTTCACATTTATTCTTGTTTTTCACCTCACCTTGAATCGATTTTGCTAATAATATACACAGTAGTGTGATGGAACGCTTTTTCACACGGTGATACAAAAGCTAGGAGCATATTTTATCCATTTTAAACGTTACACCCATTAACGTGTACCGCCTTCAGTAAGATGCAATCATGATGCATGAACTGTTTTCTGCATCTTTATTTGTCTGTTTTTTCTATTTTCAGCATGTTCGGGGACATGTTCCCGCAAACTGCTTGTTTCAAGTGGCCTTTACATTTCCTAGCACGCATCAGCATCAGTCCTGTCTCGAATGGAGGGTGAACACTGTGCAGCGAAGCTGTCTTTCACACAGGCAATACCAGCTTCTTCACCCTGGCTGATGGTTGATGGCCTTTTGTATCTACAGCCGTGACAGTCCTGAACGATGCCTCGATGTCTTCATGTATTTTGGGATATATGGGTTAACTTAGCTATTTGCGGCCGAGCATCTATTTTTACATGTCCGCCCCCTATTTCCCCGCTTCTGAGACAGAGGTGTCCAGGGTTCTCCCACCTTTGTCCTTCTACATTTCCAGGCAAAGCTGCTGTTTTTTTTCCCCGGCTAGTTTGTTTCTTACCCATCTCTCTATGAGAGAAAACAAACAAACTACAAATTGCCTGGCCCTGCGCTTGAAGTAGTTGTTTTACCCACCTTTGCCTCTTTTCTGGCCACTTGCCCTTAGCATCATTTGTATGGTGATTCATCTTTAAATAATGGTCTTTAGCATGAGTAATGGGTAATGATTAGTGAAGCAGAAGTGGTCGCCGCTTAAACATCAAAAAAACAGACAACAATAAATCAAACTAAACCATACGTGTTGGTCTGCATGACAGACTTGTGATTTGGAATGTGAAAAAACCTAATCTATTTGTTCAACTGCTAATATGGAGGGAAGAGCATCTGCAAAAGCTCTTGCTCTGTCTGTTTGGACTCCACGTTCCGTGTGGACTTACAGCTTTTGATTAATGTTGAAAAAGATCTACTTGATAGCGCTGACGCACTTAGAGTTTTGCTAATAAGGCTGACGTCCGAATGGTTTGATCATCCGTGGATCGAAGGGTTCTTTGTGTTGATCGAGATAAAAAAGATCACGATGAGAGGCGGAGACACATCTGATCGAGTTCAAGTAATCTGGCTTCCATGTGTTCTGATGACTCACGTCTGAAGAGAATATCATTGTCAAATGATATCAGGTTTGAGTTTTCAGTTTTTTGATATTGATTTGAGTGTCCTCGTGCCTCTCTCTTTTAACAAAAATGAGCAAATTAATGAATAAATGCATACATTCATACATGCAGACATGCTTTGTAGCCCTCATCTTTATTTAGTATCACTGGTTTGATCAATCGTTTTAGTGTGATCTATTCTGAAAGCCCTTTTTGTAGTAGACATTGCAAATTAGAATGTAAAGCAATCCATATGAAACTGACATTGGACTGCCTTTTTTGAGGTTGCCTCTGAAGACTGGGGTTTTATTTTGAGAATCAAAGAAACGGCGGATGAATGAATTATTTCTCGATTCATAGAAGAGCACAGAAAATCAAGCCTTGACTTGCTTTTAGTCTGAGAGAGCCTGAAGATGCAAGCAAAAGATGGTATATGAATTGTTTTATTTGGCAACTCTGGGAGCACAGTGTACTTTGCGGTGCGCCGGAGGTAAGTGGAAATAGAAATAGACAAACAAAAGTTCCCATCATGTTTTTGAGGCATATTGCCATGTGCTGTAGCTCCATTTGAGATGGCTGTATGTTCTACCTCACCCTTTTAAATGAAAATGTTGGGAAATTGAATGGGGAGACATATTTTTGTGAGTTGTCATCGTGCTCAAACCCATGCAAAAGGCACAGACGGACAGGCAGAGCCACGTTGTTAAAACACTGACATTGTTTTGGTTATATGTCGCTCTACCGTTGCACAATGTCAGCGCCGGATGTATATGTATGTCCTGGGACAGCATCATACTGGCATGGTTTGGTGCTGTGTAAACAAGCAAAGTGTGGTGGAGTCATTGTTGTGGCGGTTTTGAGGAATCTATGTAAAAGGGCCCGTGGTGAACATGATGAATTCAATACTTCACCTCTAAACGATTCCAATTGAAGATTTTGGGTGGACTGTTTACATGGGATGTGTTCTAATACCATCTGGTGTTTACTTACGCTGCCACATTGAATCAGAGTGGCTTTCTGACGCCATCCTTTCGAAGAACATTATGGGAAACAACTCCAATTGGGCAATGATGGCTACCCAAGTCTTGGCTAATAGAAAATAAAGGTTTATCAGGCCGATATGAGTTACTCTAAATGACAAATGACATTAGTTAGTTGTGGCAGAGCTGGAAGGTAAACTGGCCAGCAATGCCAATGTTAGTGTCAACATCGCCCACAGTAATGTTAAAAAACCGAATTCTCCCATCACACTATTAATTCTCAAACCCGAGGTCAACGCCTGGAAGCGTTGCTCTGTGTGGTTGCGCAACCATTACTTCACTTGCAATGTTGAAAAGCTAAGAATAGGTGTGTGAGATCGTTATTTAGTTGTTTTTTTTCTTTTCCTCCAAGCAGATTCATACTTTGTCTTTGCTGGGTTCTTACCACTTTTTTTAAGATTTTGAATTTATAAATCAAACTACACATGCAGGTTGGATTCTTTTTTTTAGTAAGACAAACATCACAAAGGTCACATTCAGATTAGGAGACATACATAGAACGAGTGGCTTACAGTTATAGATGATAGATTTTTCTTTGGTCTGTTAAATGAGGACCCGTGTTGATATACAGTAAGTACCTATTTATTTTCTTCCTAGAACCATTGGCCTGGAGTTCAAAAAAAAAAAATGACCACACAAAGCAGACGTTTCGCCTGACTGATGTCACTGTGGAACATCAATATAAAGTACAATGTTGCTGTGGGAGAGGCAACAGAAATATTGTTTTTCCATAACATCATTTTTACTCAAATAATCCAGTGGTTATGCCATACTGACACTTAGGAGATGCCTTGTTGTTATTATGAAGCACCGCTTCTCACAGCCAGAGCTGGGGGGTTATGCTCTGGTTATGAACGTGTTAGGCAGCCGAATAAGCCCTGATGAGTTCAGACAGGGCCAGGACAAATGAGTATGTTGACATGAAGAAAGATTGATTATAAAGGAGTATTATAAACGAGTACGGGGCGAGATTAGCTGCCAGCATCTGGATTCGCACTGGTAAAAAAACCCCATCTCTTCACATCGCAGGCTGTTAGGATCCTCTAGCCCAAACACCCACGGTCAGTTTGACTGCCAGATGTACTGAGGCTGCTCAGGTCTCTCATCCAAATCCCTCATTAAAAACTGACCACTATTGAATTGTCAAAAACGTCTCGTTTATTTTTTTTTTTCTTATTTGCAACACATGTTTGCCACAGCCACTTTGACTGTGTTTAGGCGTTGTCTCCGATACAATCAAATTAATTATTTTGGCCTTTTCGCTGTGTTGGGTGTAATTGCTTATGCTGGCTCAGCCAGCACACCAAAATTATTGTTTATTAAAATTGGCTACCACTGACTTCACAAAATGACTGCAGGTTTACTAATTGCCATAGCAACCCTGACAGAAGATGGTGATGTGAATGCTAAAATATGGTAATTGCAAGTCTGGACTCTTGTCCAAATTGCATATCTGCACGGGTCACCGGTTTGCCATTCACACTACTGTACAAATTAATGTTTGTTCTAATTACAACATAGTGTACCACAAAGAGTGTTAGGATTGTTTTAAAACTTTGAAAAACAAGTATGTTTTACTACTAAACTGCAGTAGCAGAAAGTGGCATATGTGATTAACTAACTGTTGCTGAGACCCGAATGGAGCAAAAACCAGTGTCAAAGTCCATGTGTTATATATGACCACGTCTGTCAAATAAATCGCTGTGGTAGCAGAAGCCAGGCTTGAAAGTTTTTTGTAACCCTAAATTCTCTAATTATAGGGAAAAAATTCCAGTCTACACTGCGAGTAAACTTTAATTATTACTTTGATGACATTTTACCCAGGGAAAAGTAATAATACTGTTCTTTCGGTTAATCAATCCGGATAAAGTTAAAATTGATTTGAATTGTAAAATTCATTATACGTTATTTAGGTACTGTTGTGACAGACCGTATTAGCGAACAAACACAATTTGGCATTTGTAAGTCTAAATTGCAGTAGCACATTGCCCTGTGATCGACTGGCAACTAGTCAAGGTCAACAGGGTTGACTCGGCATAGAAATCGCAATTTAAAATTGAAATAGAATCACTAAAACCAAAGCAGTCACAGTCTGTGAATTCCCTAAGGCTGGGGACAGACTGCACAACATTCAAGGCCATTTTGAAAAAGACACACTACTCGACTGGTTTCGGCAGATTTTTTTATAACGATTGAATGACTGTGGAATCACACATTTAATCTTCTTAGACGACAGGGTTTGTCAAACTGACGCAACTGAAGGGCATCAAATTCTCGGGCAAACTCTAACAAGAGCGACCATGTCAACGAGAGCGACTGTTCAGTATCGACAAACATGGACGACAAAGGACTCGCTGTTGCTGTTGTTTACACGTCCATCTGCTATATCCTCCATGGTGAAGTTTTCTAAGTTGGCCCACTCCCTCCATCAAGGTTCCACAGCTTTGTTTTAATATTCCTGCTACTTCCTCTCATCCTTGTCTTCACTGACTGTTGGTGACGTGTGTTCCGACTTTGACTAGTTCTCCACCTATCCATTTCCATTCCAGAGTTGGCTCTTAAATTCAAACATTTGATCGACTGCAACTGTTGACTGCTCATAACTGATCCCCTCGTATACTACCAGATTTCTGTGTTGCCTAACTGCGGCGGCTGTACCCAACCAGCACTGACTGGAACCCATATCGGTCCGATCGTGAATCGCGGGTAAAATCGAGCACCAAATCTTGAAGTGTGTCCCCAGCCTGGACCGGGTACTTTTCCACTGCTCTTTCTCACTTGCTCTCATAACTCTGATTACACTCACCTGAAGCTGATCGCTACAATCAAGGGCAGTATACAGACACCAACCTGATGCAAGATGATTGTCATAGTGTCCTTTTTGAAGCAAGACTTTCTAGCCTTTATTCTACTTGATCGACCCGGTCCGTCTCCGACTCATCTGTTCTTCCTGCTTCCCTCAGGAAATAAGCATTGAAGTAATCTTCCGTGGTCTATTGTGCTGCGATCGGATCCTGAAAACCAGTTAAAAGAATTGGTGGAGATTCTGGACACTCCTCTTCACCTGCAACCTACCTTGAGGAAAGGAGGCACCGAGGTAGCTGCATGCCCAGATTAACCGTTCGGTCTCTTTTATTTATTGTTTTACTGTGATATTGCGGTTTCAAGGGTATATGATAGGCGGTATTGTAATGAGCCAGTCTTTGTGATATGCCGATTGCCGTTTGAGAAATGCATATTTCTACAGCGCGGTTGTTTAGACTGGCGCTAGAGCTGATACTGGGGAAAGGAATTGTGATTATTTTTTTTTTTTTTGTTTTACCTGGATGACCTTGTCTTTGTGGGCCTCATCCAACAGAAAGGGGCACAAAGCGGAGGTCAAAAGTTGGCAAACGCTGGTGTGTACTTTAGACTAGCAAAATGACACCCTGATCCCTGCTAAATTGGTCATTTATGGGGGATTTGACTCATTGGCAGCAAAGCTCTACCAAGACAGACTGCTTCTATCATGAGCTCTAAAAAGCGATGGTGGTGTTGTCAGTGATGCAGCTGCAGGATTTGTCTGCAAGCGCTGTGGTAACTTTGGGGCTTCACGTGACAAAAGCATCTCAACCATCCACTGACCGGCCCCACTTCCATCCAGATTTACAATGTCAGAAAAGACCATGCATCCCGCTATGGGGGCTTCCTCTTGGACGCGTAATGTCACTTGTTGCACACTGACATATTGGTCTTGGAATATTGTGTTAAGCTCTTTGATTCGCTGGGACATTGCCCTAAGCCATAGCAATATTCATCGGGCTGGTGTGGAGTAACTTCTTAGTCAGATAATAGGAGTCACCCTGGTAAGTCTCCAACTTTGCTGTTAAGTACCTCCATAGGGTGCAAAATTACCTTGGCTCTAAAAGAATTACAGCACTTGAGGCGAATGCAACACATGATTGGTCCTACATTATGCAGGTGTATCGTTAACTGATCACAAGAACTGGTACATTAGTGACTTGTTGTGTTGTGAAATGCCTTTTTGGTCGACGAGCAAAGATTTTATCAGGAATTGGGAGAGATGCCGTTTAGATATGGACAAATTGATGCATTTATCACAGAGCTCACATCTACACAGCACACACAGCTGCATGTCCATTGAAAACTGGTATTTTTGGAGATCACTTTAAAACTTAATTACCGTATTAGATGTGTTCAATAGACTAATTACCCAAACCGCTTCTAAACTCCACGTTCTGAAACGGTTCAAATGTTTCAAAAATCCACTTCAAATTTCTTAAGGGAGGGATACCTTGTAATTTTATTTTGGTCACAGCGCTTGTAAGAAAATGTTGAAACATGTTGTGGCGAATTACAAAAAAAAAAAAAAGAATAAAGAAAATTAAGGAGCCAATGAAGGTCGTATTCCTGTCATGAATTCATCATAAAAAAGACCAACCTTGAACAGCCCCTGGCACTGAATGATCTTGGAATCAGTGGTACTGTATAAGCACATGCACACGTGAAACGAGAACTTAATAACAAACAGTATGTGCGGCTTATTTGCTCTACTGCTTGTTTGCTGACTCTGCCTTTCCTCCTGTGCGGCCTTAAGCTCACATTCCCATCCAGCCAGGACTCATCCTGTGGTGCACAGAGACTAGCCAAAGGAGCCTTGCCCTTGTCCTTGTTTCCACAGTAGTCTGAACACTGACTGATCCCTGTGCAGGAAGGAGAGATTGCGAGGTGAGAGATTCGTGCGTCTTACGTTGAGGAGCTAGCTGGAGGCTTCCTGCAGCCAGAGAGGCAGCTCCTCAAGGTATGAGCGCGTATGAACCGGAGTTCAGCAAGAGAAGATGGGCCTTTCCAAAAAACTCCCACATTGAAGTGTTTTCTTTGAAAACCTCTGAGACACTTGAGATAAGTTTTCACCCCAAGATGCATCACAATGTCTTCCCTGTGCTTCCCCCCTCAGCTTTAGGGAGCAGTGGCTGCAGGGAACTCCGCGACCTTAGGTGGTGGGTGGTGGACAGTGGAGGCGCAGTAATGCGCAGGAAAAGCATCCCCAGAATCCTTTGGTGGCTGCCAAAGTTAACATACACCAGGGGATTCAGTATCAAAGTTTCCAATATTTGGCTCCACAAACACAATAGCCACTACAAAAACACAAGCCAAGGAGTTCCCTGCTGTCTATTCAAATAGAAAACGTTTAATTATGAACATTTGGGAAATCAAACTGCTCTGCCTTGGGTACTTTGCACCAGACTCCCTCCTGCTTTTCAAAGCATAGCTTGAAGTCTTTCACCAACATCAAACCTACACTTGGTTTCACCATTGTCTTTCCACTCTGTGGGGCAGTGTTTCTTCATTTCAATTTTCATTTATGTACTGAGGATGAAGAAGAGCCTTTTGAAACTGCGATACACAGACAGATACAAAATGGGGGGTGGGTAGTGGGGGTCTTTTTGGTCATATTTGTTCACTCAGAACATTTTTGATATTTGACCCCTTCTGTAAGATTTATGATAGCCTCTTTCCTAACCTTATCTTAGCAGCTTCCTTCCCCAACATTACCATTGCCTGAGGCCCATTATTCTAATCAGTAAAGGCTGAATGCTAATTTACAATATTAAGGAACCCTCTTGTTGATATAATCAGCCGGGTCAAACTATCATATCATTGGCTTTGGCCAAAGTTCATGATCAGACCAGCTGAGAATGTATTCATATTCCATCAGCTCTTTCTGATGTGCTCGTTGACTAGCTGCGTAATCTATCATGTTGTCGAACATCGCGCGAGGTGTATTCTCTCACAAAACACAGAGGCAGACATCTCTAATGAGCTCGACATCCTCAGCAAGCATCAGCTCCATACATCTGTTATTCCATCTCTATGCTCATTTCCCCCTCCGCCAGGTGGACAATGTAACTGCTGTTCCTCTTTACTGACACTTCCCATATACACAAATTCATCACTGATCTGGCAGCGTACCTTGATACAATAAATCACTATGGTTAAGAGGGTTTATGTATTGGTAGGAATCCCTTTAATAATTTAAGACAGAAAAAATCAATCTTATAGCTATGTTTACAATGTTCTGAGTATTTCATAGAAATGGTATTCAAATAAATACATTCTGGAAAAAAAAATGGTTTCTCTCATCTCCCAAAGTATTTTCTCAAAGTATTTTTTTTTTTTTTTTTTTGAGGGGCAGATTTACTGACCTTTCATAGCGGCCAATCATAATATACCCCTCTAAACATAGCATGATATATGCAAGGAGAGTGCACATGACATAAAACGCACTTTCATGCTAAAGAATCACAATATTCCCCTCTCCATATTCATCCAGAGACATTTATAGAAGGGTGGAGGGAAAAGTAGACTTTTGCGGAAAGTCATGGGAGTAAATTGTACGAATGCATGAATAATGCAGGAAAAGAAACATCTGTTTTGCTGCAAAAATTCTCTGCATCTTATTACCGGAAGCAGACCCTGCATTTGATGCAAGAACTTCAACAGACCAGACTTCGAGACGATATGAGTGTTAAATTAAAATCAACCTTTTTTTCTTAATCTACCGAACTCATCACATTTTTGTAGCTAGTACAAATGATAATTGTCAGTGGGCTAGAAATAGCCAATGACGTAGACCAGTGGAAAATATATGGTCAATGATGATAAACGATTCTACCAACATTTTTTTTTTTTTCTCTTCTGTTGGAACCTCTAATTGAATTTTGATTGTCAAGCCCAAGCCTGCTGAGATTCTGCAAATGTTTGGAACATTTTTAGCATCCAACACCCCCCCCCCCCCCGGCAACGGCAACGGCAATGAACATTTTTAAAACATTTTTTATTGCAGTACCAATTCTTTATCTTTGAGCCCTAAAAGGGGGATTAGGACTGGTCTTGGAGGTAGTCCAGAGACTGAGTTGGGTATAGGGGGCCATGTTCTCACTCCAGCACAATGATTGATCTGGAGACCGTTTCAGCCAGCTGTGCAATTTCTTTTGAGTATACTTAAGTAGAATTTGGCTGCCTTCCGATTTTTAATTTTTTTGCAGTTCTTTCCTTTTTTAATTTTTTATTTTTTTTTTCTTCTATATAATCAGTCTTAGATCCCAGGCTTTTCTTAGTTTTTAAGCTTTGTATAAAATCCATTAGGTAGATTTTTCTTTTTTGTGTGTGTGTGTGTCGTCGTTTCAAAATCCCGTTCTTATTCGTGCTCGTGGTCAGTGACTGTCAGATTTAGATTTTTTCTCAGAGTTAAAACATAAATTGGCAAGCCTCGAGTAACAATATGGTTCCAAACAATTACCAAAGCCACCCAGATGGCCTTGCTCAGCACATAGGGAAGAGACTTTTGGTCTCGAATCTCCAAGATTAGGCTCAGTGACAGCTTTGTTGGCGAGATGCAGCCAAAATGTTGTCGTGGTTGACTTTGGGGTGGACTTGTTTTGAGGTCACACTGTTTTGAGCTTCATCGTATTTTGAAGCTTTCCAAGTCGAATTTGAAAATCTGTGTCCTTGCTTTGGCCGTAGCCCTCCATCTGAGTAAACACCGATGGGGGGGGGGGTGCCACCAACAACTAGCAACCTTAAGCAGTCACTAGTAAGATAAACAGTGCCACATCTCTTGCAGATATTGATTTTAGTTTGTTTATTTGTACTGTCGGTCTTATCACATGTATATTTGCTGAACTTTGTTTTGTTTGCGGTACGATGACAGAGACAAATGCTTCACGCGTCAATATGAATGCAGCTTTCATTATATTTCATTATATTTCGAGAAGAAAACCAGAAACTTGATATCCCCATTAATAATCTAAAACTTTAAGGTTTTATCATAAAAAGCGAAAAAAGGTTGAAATATATCTCTGGCAACACCCAATCGTGATGTATCGCTGTAGAAAATCCTGATTTCTTTTCAGCAGTATTTTTAATGTTTAAAATGTCAGCAAACAGCCAAGTAGTATTTCTTTTTCTCAGTTCAGCATAATCAAGAGTGGCCCATGAAGAGAATCTTTGAGAAAATGAGCAGTTTTACCTCAGATTGCCAAATGGGAATTAAATGAATATTAAAAGGCTGCATGGAGAATCCGTCCCACTTCATCTATCAGGGGCAGTCTAGCGAGAGCACGAGGAATTTTGATGACTCTGCTGAATAACTGATACTGGAATGTTTATCTGGCTGTTAGTATTAAAAGGTGTCATAGATTTGCGTTTTTGTTTTTTTTTTTTTAATATTGAACCAACAAGAGCTTAATCGTGAATTATGATCTCTTGATAGATAAAATGTTGCCCAATTCTTGCCATAGTAAATAAACACCAGTTACAGTCATATATGTTGTATAAGATGAGGATACAATGCATCTGTGCTTGTAGATTTCCCCTATCTTTTCATCCTCTGACTTTCTCTCTGCGATATGTTCTTGTGTCTGGGGTGGCCATGTCTTGTCTTGCCATCCAAACAGCTCTCAGCACAGCAGCCACAGGTGGCTTCTGCTGCCCCGCGGCTCCAAATCTTCTATAGCCAAGCACAACAGCGGCCTGGCCCACGAGGCCCATGTCAAACAGCTTCTTTAGTGAGTGCACCGAGGTCTGATGGATCATTTTCCTGTTTCTATCTGAAGCTTCGGTGTCGAGAGTTTGGCCGCTCCCAACAGTGATAGTCCTACGCAAGCACATTCCCCTCTCCTGCAGCTAAATGCCTCAGTGTCCTGCTGATATGTGATACAACAGAGCAGTGATGGCTACTTCATGAAAACCGCTGAAGATCACACAAACCAGAAAAAAAAAACCCAATGCAGATCAGACCCTCTCAGACTGTGTGACTCAGCCCAGCTCCCAAATGATTCTGCGGGTCAAAGGTTAGGTTATTACAGCCCCCCCCCCCTCCATAATTGCATGCATCTTTTAAACAAATGTGGAACAACCTTTTAAAGTCCTTTCTCGCTCATGGAATGACCTGCATGACGTGGGTTCTATTTTAGCTCTGTGAATGTTTGTTTTTTCATAATTGCAGGTAGTGACTTTAAGGCAGAATCAATTATATAGACTGATTATATCATTAGGAGCCCGGTTTTATGGCTTGGATGGAGTGTGAAAACAGTGGCAGTGACTGGGTGAAATATATGACCTTGGATGTGTTGATGAACACCACAAACAGCAGTGGCTCCAAAATTGGCAAAGATGAAGAAAACTATTTTTAAGCCACTTTTAAGCATCATAGAAAAAAAAAACAAAAAACAAACAAACGGAAATATGCCGTCATTTATTGGTCTTGTTCCAGGCAGTCAAGCAGACAGCTAAAAGCAGCCTTTAAGAAATATGTGCTCATACATTAGCAACATATTTACTTGCCGTCTTCCTGTCCTAACACACAATGACATCACCTTGTGCCTTCATTCATTCTTGATTAAATTAAACTTGCACAATTTTCTAAACGCTGTTTATTGAGGGTCTTTATATAGAAATGCCTGCATTGCTTTTTTTCTTCTCTTACTTATTCCTGAAGAAATACTTATTTTTTCATGCCCCCGTCCGTGAGTCCTATTCTGTAAAATTTCCTCAGGGCTCCTTAAGACAATAACACGTGGGGTGTATACCAGTGTAACATTATATAAAACATGTTTTGACACATTTTCTGACTCGACACACACACACGGATGATCAATACAAAGTACTAAGAATGCTGATTTACAAACGTGAGCCAGCAGATTGGCAACCATAACAAAAGTGACATTTTCTTTCATGATAAAATGATTTTGACATACATGGTTGAATTCATCCCTATATCTATGGATATTTATGCAATACGCACGCATAATGCATTTACATATCCTACCATTGAAAGTAAAGCACATGGTTCTGAAATAGAAAATGGCTTCTTCTTTGACATGCAGGGGATGCAAATACACAGAAAATAGCGTACATTGAAATGTTCAATATGTTAAGAACACGAGGGAGTGCTCTGTTTTTCAGTTGGCTCAACATTTATCAAGTGTAGTTTTTGATACAGGGGGGGTTTCTCATCAAACAGTGATGCGTTTAGTGGCAGTAGGGAATGAATTAACCCCTCATAGCTGTCTGAATATAGAGTTCAGGAAAGCTCCAACCCCTTCTTATAGAAGCTGAGCTCAGTTGGACTTGTCAGCTTTAGTCGGGGATGATGTCAGCTTTGGACAGTTATTCCCCAACACTGCCACAGTTCCTTCACTGCCACTCAATGCAGAGCTTCAGAAAAAGGCTTCCTCCCTTCAGAAGGACTTTCCTGCAGGTAGATCTGCGTAAAGATTGCTCTTGTACTTCCTGAACTTCCCAATTATGAAGAATATAATAAATTCAACACTACCAAAGACTGTTCACATTGACCAACTATCAAGTTTGATAATCCTTGCAGGGCTCAGACACTCAGTGTTGCATAAAGATTCTTTAATCATTTACCAGTCGGCCAGTCCCGGGCGAAAAAGAACGTATTTCCCGTGGATGCAAACAGAATTCACATGTGCTGGCTGTCGGAAAATTCATTTGTGGAAATTGTAATTTGTATGACTGCAGACTTGTGCTCGCAACCATCAATCTATGCCGAAATCCTTTTGTATAAACAGAACCTCCGCTGTGTCTTGTGGAGTAAATCCAGCTCGTGACATTGAGCCGCGTACTTGCACTTTGTCTTCTCGGTGGTGTACTTTCCTCATTTCTGTGGGTAAGTGAACATGACTTTTTTTGCACGTTCAGCAATCATATCGGGGGTCATCCATAAAGGGGGGAATATATCAGGATTTACGCTAACAGGAGCCTTCATAGACCACAGCACAGTGAGGGGCACCACTCCTTCTTTTTCTTGGATATTCTCACCTTCTCTTTGTTACTGACATGATATACTGAAAAGCTCAGCTGGACGCAGCACATTTTTCTGAAGGTGTCTACACCGTTTCTGGAAAAACGTGAGAAAACAGTAACGAAAATTTTAAAAAAATGATTGCCATTTTTCGGGGAAATGTGGAATTGCTGAAAAACATCTATGACCACACATCATGACTGAATAACTCCTGGAACAAACTGAACGTCACACCCTGATGGAATGGAGTGATGTATGAGGATCCGACAGTGGAATTTTCCACACAGTTTTATACATTAACTCCCAGGTTCTTTTACAGTGATTTAGACGCCTTTTTCCCTTCTTTCTATTGATCATGGAATTTGTCGCTTGAACAAACAGCCCATTCTTTGTTTCAGGTGAATGTATCTCCATCCCGAGACTTTCATCTATAATACATCTGCCCCCACCCTCAGACCCACTCCCACCCGGTCAAACCAAAGCTATTCACTCCACTCATGTCTTCGTGTAAATGGGAGTCAGTAAAATGTGCCGAGTTCCTTTCATGTCCAACTGTAAACACAGGGCAGCTCCTTCCCAGAGCATGAAAGGATACTGAAGTGAAGAAAAATGGATCCTGGTGACAGAGCACCCAGATTGGCACTGGATTTTACACGGAGTTCACGCTAAGCCTTTCTCAAATGCCTCAAAATAGTTATATGTTGTGTTTTCAGCTTAAGGCCATCACAGGTGTGTAACGCAACACTGGAAGCGTCATGGAATATGACTAGCAAGACTTCAGGAGCCTGTTCCTCCAGATTCAGTCGCCGCCCCCTTTGTCTTTTGGGTGAAGCTAACATCTAAGAAGTAGTTTTATTCACTGGCTGAAAATGATTGCTGATTGTGTTTTGGTAAAGGCCACTCACGAGTCTGACTACAACTGAATGATGGGCTTGTAGGTGGAAGGGCACTTTCATAGTACTTTGGTGATTCTGAAATTACAATTTGGTGGAAACAAAAAAAAAAAAAGGTGCTTGTTTTATCCGACTTGTCGACTGAGCCTAAGGGAGTATTTCAAAGTGAAAGCAATCATTAGAAATCAAAGCATCAGGGCAGCCAACTTTGGGGTTTTGTTAAAAAAAAAAAAAAAAAGACAAAATAGCACAGTATTTTATTCTCATTTTTTCCAATTGATCCCAACTCTTTTTTTTTTTTTAAATCGATCAAGTGACTGACCAAATGTTTTCAGTCTTTTTTTCAAGTAAATAAAATAAATAAAAATCAAGAAAAAACACTTTTTTTTCTCCCCCAACAACTATTTTCTCTCAGTGGGAGGGATTGAACTTTACGGAGTGAAACATTTTCTTTTTTTTTTTTTTTTAGAAGAAATACTTTGGAAGATAGCCATCTGATATGTCAACACAGGCTTTTCCTGACAGCCTCGCCACAGTTTAAAGAATAATTTTTACTAAGTGCTTTGGGATTGTACAATTCTTCCTAGCTAGTATTTGTAATATAATTTTTTAACTTTTATGCGAGCATTCATATTCTGTGGGAAATGTATGCACCAAATGCGGTGGGGTTCTCTCAATGTGCAAACAATTCCACAATTTGGAACATCAGCCTTTGAGAGGAAGAAAAAAGAGGACTTTATCCAACACTTGTCACCAATCCACAATGTATTTTCTTTTTTTGGGGGGGGATATTCGTTTACAATAAATATTCAATATTCAGCGTTTTAACCCTTTGTGGATGGAGCAACGCTTGACAGGCTGGGAGGAGCTCAAAAATGAAACCGGGAACTTTGGGTTCGAAGACAACCTCTTAAGCGAAGTTCATCTCGGCATTAAAATTTGAACGCAAATAGTCATTCTGGATTTATTCAAAGATGTGTACACGAGTCTAATTGATTTGTTTGACTATGGGGATGTTAGAAGCAGCCTCGGGTTGAGCATCAGAATAAAATAATTAATCTCCTCGAGAAAAACAGTGAAATCCTTTTATTCAAATAGATTTTTGTTTGCCCCCCAACTATGACATCCTATGTGACAGAAATATTACACCAGAATTATGCAGATTTCTTGTGAAATAGCTCGATCTCACACTATCTCCAAACCATGTCAATTCAGTCCAGAAGAAGTGTTTTTTAAAGCGGGAGGGGGGTAGAGATCGTGGGGGAGTAGGTGGTATCTTGGCACTGAAAGTGTTATTGCATGTCTGCAGGTGTTTGGTAATTGGATTAATACAGGAACAAAAAAAGGAATGTCTTTCCTCTCCAGGCTGTGAAGCCCCGAGGACTGACATGTTTGTTAGAGCTAGCAGGCAAGGGAATGCATGATGACAAGCTTTATCTTCCCACAACTCATCTACACGGCAACTCCCGTTAACTCCTTGAAAGTTTTTGTTCCCCCAAATCTGACAGTAGAATAGAAAAAGCCCCCAGCCCGGTGCAGCTCTCACCCACCAGAGCAGGAGTTTATCTAAAAACCTAAGCATAACAAGAGCAGCAGGACTGAAGGATGACGATGAAGGGCCTCCTCAAGGTTTGATCCCTCTCCAAGAGCAACTTGGGCAACCTTAGCTAAACAACCCACACCGCTCCCTCCCGCTCCCATCCTTATGTGTTCCTTACTCCTTTTCACCCACAGTGTCTTGATGAACCTACTACTTTGTTAGGGCCGAGACCAGTTAACGTGTTGATTTATTGAAAAGCACGGTAAAGCGTCCCATGGTCATGTTGGGCTTGTCCTGGAGAGACAGGACGCTGACAGCAATAGGTTATGAAAAGAATTTCGTCCGAAAAAACAAATTACACCATGACACTGCAAAGACCCAGATGGTCAGTTAAGCTTGATTTAAAAAAAAAAAAAAAAAAAAAAAAAAAAAAAAAAAAAAATCCTTTAAAAAAAACGAAGCAATGTTAAACATTTTTTAATAAAAAAAACAATGGTTATAAAAATTTTTCTTTTTTTCCCATTTTATAATGTTGAGG
>CAAKHD010003352.1:0-11467 GCA_901007705.1 Fistularia tabacaria | reverse complement strand
GACAGGTACCGGCAGGCCAAGAGGAACGCGACTTCGTGTGTCGTCGAGGCAAAAACTCAGGTATGGGAGGAGTTCGGGGAGACCACGGAGAACGACTTCCAGTGGGCTTTGAGGAGGTTCTGGCCCACCATCCGGTGGCTCAGAAGGGGAAAGCAGTGCTCGTCAACACTGTGTACAGTAGGAGCGGGGCTGCTGAACTCAACACGAGACCTTGTAGATCGGTGGCAGGAATACTTCTCACACCTCCTCAATCCCGTCGGAACACCATCCAATGAAGAAGCAGAGCCGGGGGACTCTGGAGAGGAGCAGTCTATCTCAGGGGCTGAAGTTTCTTAAGTATTCAAAAGCTCTTCAGTGGCAGGGCCCCGGGGGGGGATGATGTCCGTTCTGGGTTCCTCAGGGCACTGGATGCTGTAGGGCTGTCCTGGATGAGATGCCTCTGCAGCATTGTATGGACGTCAGGGACAGTGCTGCTGGACTAGCAGACTGTGGTGGTGATCCTCCTTTTTCAAAAGGGGGATTGGAGTGTGTGCTCCAACTACAGGGGGATCACACTCCTCAGCCTTCCTTGCAAAGTCTACTCAGCGGTGCTGGAGAGGAGGGTTCGCTGGGTCGTTGCATCTGGGATTCAGGAGGAGCAGTGTGGTTTTCGTCGTGGTCGGGGAACGGTGGACCAGCTCTGTACCCTCAGCAGGGTTCTCCAGGGAATTTGCCCAACCCGTCTCCATGTGTTTTGTGGATCTGGAGAAGGTATTCCACCGTGTCTCACGGGCAGTCCTGTGGGGGTGCTCCGGGAGTATGGGGCACCAAACCCCGTAATACGGGCTGTTCGCTGCCTGTATGACCGGTGTCGGAGTTCAAGTATCTCGGGGTCTTGTTCACGAGTGAGGGAAGGACGGAGCGGGAGATGGACAGGCGGATCGGTGCAGCGTCTGCAGTGATGTGGACTCTGTACCGGTCCGTCGTGGTGAAGAAGGAGCTGAGCCAGAAGACGAAGCTCTCAATTTACCAGTCGATCTACGTTCCTACCCTCACCTCTGGTCACCAGCTGTGGGCAGTGACCCAAAGAAGAAGATCGCGGATACAAGCGGCTGAAATGACTTTTCTCCGCAGGGTGGCCGGACTCTCCCTGAGAGATAAGGTGAGAAGATCGGCCATCCGGGAGGAACTCAGATTAGAGCCACTACTCCTCCACATAGAGAGGAGTCAGATGAGGTGGCTCGGGCATCTGGTCAGGACGGCTCCCAGGGGAGTTATTCCGGACATGTCCATCTGGGAGGAGACCACGGAGAAGACCCAGGACACGCTGGAGAGACTACGTCTCCAGGCTGGCCTGGGAGTGCCTTGGGGTCCCCCAGAAGAGCTGGACCATGTGTCTGGGGAGAGGGAAGTCTGGGCCTCCCTGCTCCAGCTGCTGCCCCTACGACCTGACTTCAGATCAGCGGCAGAAGATGGATGGATGGATTGATGGATGATGCGGACTTCAATTGGCCGGACGTCTTCTGAAGAAAATCTAGACAAAATGTTGAAAGAACCTTGAGAATGACTATTATAAAGCTATCTGGATGAGGACTTTCTATGTGGAGAATCAGATGTAAAACAGGTTTGTTTATGTTACACTTTCAAAAGATGAGATACTTATCTGCTTCATCAGCTAACATTCAGGACATGCCGAAGGAGATTGCAAAGTGTTCACCAAGTGAAGTTACTAATGAGTAATGAATCTTACAAATGTCCCCTATAGGAATCAATAAGGTATTATCTTATCTCATGTCAAGGCAAACAAGGCTCTTGGATGAGATGGGATCCCTTTGGGGACTTTGGGATCAGGGTGTAATGCCAGAGAAAATCCATCACAGCACCGAGTACCATGGCAGAAAGACACAGCCACTAGCTCTGGATTAGAAGGAAATATCCTGCCTGAGCCGCTGGGTGACTCCACTACCTTCTGCCACCTCTACTCTACGAGTAAGAGAGAGAAGGGAGAAGGGAGATGGGAGATAGAGTTCCAATTCACTCTACCTCCCTCCCTCCCTCAAAGGTGTCTGGCAGCGAAACGTCATGGCAGCAGGTCTCAAGTATGCAACAAGGAACGTAACACCAGGTCTCATGGGTGACTAAAGGAGGAACCGACCTCTCAACACACACCTGGGTTTGATCAGGCTGCGGTGGGCCTGCCTCAACTCAGGGTTTATTGCAATAGAGATCATTTCAAAATTAAATTTATTTATTCATTTTGGTGGCAGGCTTTCTCGCTTGTTGTTTTGGTCTGACTTCAAAATAAAAACATGTTTTGAATGTCTGACGTCTCTTCGGGTCTAGGTTTCACTCAAAAGTTATATGCATAGACAGTTGTTGTTTTTTTAATTTAGACATTTATTCAGCAGTAGACAAATGCATCAATCATTTAATATGAAATACAAAACAGATGTCATGCATTTAGGTCTCAAGCCAAGGCTGATATGCAGCCCCTGTCCCTGTTCAAGAGCCAAGTCAATGACGTTAAAATAAAATGCATAAAAATGGTAAAACACGCACATAAAGGCGGGAGATTAAAATCGCACGATAGTATGTAAGACTCCATGTTCACGCCATTGTTTTGCGTTTGTTTTAAAAAACTTTTCTGTCAATGTTTTGATTTCAGGTGGGAACGTGTCCCAGAGTTTGGCTCCTAATCCCGAAGGGAATAATGACTGTCCAAATGTTGTTCTCCGTTCTGCTCTTCTACATTCACTGCTTGTTACACCCCTCTTTTTAACTCCACTGGTTATCGTGTTTATGAGTTGTCAGACAATTCCTGGATATTCACACACTTAAAAAATATGATTAAAAAATGAGAATCCTACAGAACTGTCCAGCGCAATATATTTCTTTGATAATTTGACAGCAGTGCCATCTGACAGGCTCGTAAGTTATGTGAGAGCCAACGTTCACAGATTTGTTTCGGTTTCATTGTGTTGTATGTGTGTTACAAACCCATGAGTTCTGTCAAAGTTTTGATTCCAGGTGGACATGTGTTCCAGAGTTGGGTTATCATGCCACCGTGACAGACCAGATGTCTTTTGACATTGCCATTCCCACTGCCATGTGAGGAGTTCGGCACTCAGCTCATGCAGCTGTTCTGTAAATCATTAAGATATAAACTAAAAGGTAAGGGGGCTAAAATCGAACCTTGTGGAATTCCCTTTCAACATGTCTGGAAGTTTCTCTACACATGCACTTGTTAGCTGAACACAAAATAACTCCGCAAACTACTTGCCTGGCATGTGTGCAACAGTGTTAGTGGTGTTTTCTACAGTCTTGTATGCATGGGAATTGTTTCAGACGGTTGCCATCTGCAAGTGGAACTATGTACAAAACAGTAACTTGAAATGATCTTTATTGTTTAAATGGGGCCCTAGATCTAAACCATTGTTCTTTATGCTCAGAACAGGACGTAAGCTGAGCCATTGTTTCAAGAGAGGAATTATAAAATGTAGGTAATTTCATCAAATTTCATGGTTTACAGCAGGGGTGTCCGAACCTTTTGCAAAGAGGGCCATGTTTGGTGAGGTGAAAATGTGTGAGGGCCGACCATTCGGCCTGACATTCTTTGAACCATTAACATGAAATGCAAATGAAATATTTCATGAATTATTTTATTTCATTACTTAACACAGAACACAAATCTAACGTTTTTTACAAAAATCACTCTTCCACTTTCATATTTGAATACCACATTATATGAGGAAAAAGTCTGTATGGGGAAAAAAAAAGCTTTCCGAAAGATCAAACATATCTAGGTTCAACTGAAACATTACATATTATTCACTATACAATGCTCACTATGAACTTCTAAATTCAAAATATGTGAACAGGAAAATAACACTAACAGTGACATTATTCAGAAGTACAAAACATTGAGGGCCATATGAACTCTTGTGTTACTCATGATCAAAAAGTACAAATGAAGTGTTTTTCATCATTTCAATTTTAGACTCCGATCAAAAATACGAAATAGAATAATGGGCTGCCGGATGAATTCGATTTTATTATTGATTTTATGACAGCGGCTGCGGGCCGGTATAAAGTAGAACATGGGCAGCATTCGGCCCGTGGGCCGGACTTTGGACATGCCTGGTTTACAGTGTCAGAGGCTTTTTTCAAGTGTAAGAATACTGCCGCCACTACATGTCCTTCATCGAATAACTGTTCTACAGTTTCTGTGAGATAACACCCTGCTCTGAATCCAAATGTTTTGGGGTGCATTAGATGGTTGCTTTCAAGGCAAAGTTTTTTTTTAGCAGCTGTCTTTTCAACAACTTTTTACATCATGATTAAGATGTAAATTGGTCTATAATTGGACACCAGGTCAGGAGCTCCAGACTTGTGAATGGGAGCTGTAATTGCTTTTTTCCAGGACTTTGAAAATCCATTTGCTCTAATAGATGAGTTAATCACATGCGTCACTGGCACTTGGAGAAAAGAAATATATTTTTAATTGAATAAGGCACCCTACCCGAAATTTATGAAGGAATATAATGACGACACTTCAAATTAAAATGCATTAGCAGAATGCTTTTTCATTTTCGGAGTATTGCCCAATCTGGTTCTGTCGTCGTGAGATTTGTGTGACAGCGTTAGGGAGTGCAATGTTAACTTTGTTAACTGTGATCAGCAACCAGGAAAACAGCTGAGTGTGTGCACTGTTAAAAGAGCCCAAACAATTATTACTCATTTTATTGATGAGTCAAAATATGCAGCCGCATTCCAAAAATGAAAAAGAATTTCTGCTAATGCTTTTTCATTTTCAAATTTGACATTTCTAATTGATATTTGAAAACAATTTCCTGTTGTTTTTTTCAAGATGAAATCTTAGATGTCTTTTACTTGTTAATTTTAAGCCACAGAATGAGCTGTCTGGAAGAAAAAAGTGAAAATTCAATTTTAATTACTGATTACTTATTTTCTCTATGAGTCAAAATATGCAGCCAATTTCTGAAAATGGAAAGCATTTCTTCCAATGCATTTTAGATTTGAATTATGATCATTATATGCTTCCATCAAAGTTATCCTCGGCCTTCGAATGCCTCATTTGCATTCCAACTTTACCGATGTCATTTCTATTGACCCCTTGAGTATGAAAAGACAATAGGAGCTCTCTCTGTATGTCTCCTAACTTGTTGCAAATTTGCTTCCAGGTCCTCAACTGATTTGATGAAACATGTATTAAATTTGATTGCAGTTTCCTCATTATCATTACTTACAATTTAATTCATTCTCAACGCCACAATAGATTTTTGCAGAGTAGGAGCACGGTCAATCAACGTTATATGACGTGTGCAGTGCACTGATCCTTCCCCCTCGGAGTTGACAGTTACCTACATAAAGTAACAGGTTCTTCCAGTATGAGACTCCTTCTAGACACCTAAATATGTTATCCCCTAACCCTTTGAAAATGGGTGTATTTGTGTGTGTGTTGTTGCAATAAATGAATGTTTGAGCATGAGATCTCTTTTCTCCATCAGCAGGATAATAGTTTTATTCAGCCACGGTGAAACCCTGCAATATCTTAGGTGTGTCAACAGTTGACGATCTTTCTGCATCAAACCTGTAAGTGTTTTCATTCTGTCACACAGCGGGTGTGAATGTGAATTTGCTTAATTTCGTCCCAGTTAATGTTGTGTCATCGTGTTCTAGAGGATGACTGCAGACTCCGGTTTTCCTGAGTTATGGCACCAGCACTGTGGACATTTTCTTTGTTAATTTTCTAACAATTAAGACCATATTATGGTCTGACAGGATTGTAATGAAATGACATCTTTGTCACTTGTTCAGTTCTATGAGTGAATATCAAGTCATTGAGACTTTTGCTGGTTTTTGTAAGTTGTCGCTTTGTTGATTAGTTGTTGTTACCCCCCCCCATGTCAATCTTGTGCCTAAAAAAACATAACCCAGTACAGCAATCATTTGTGTTATACTATTACTATGATGCGATTATTCAGTTAGCAACAGATTGTCCAAATTACAATCTGTCAGTAGGCATTGAACTTGATCTTAGAGTATAATGACACTAATGTTCAAATGCCCTCCCACAATAATCTTGGGTTTGGTCTCTGAGTTCCACATGACCTTTGAGTCCCCTTTGAATAGGTGTAGCCGTCGGAATGTGAAACAAAGGAGAGCAGCCCGTAGGATCACATGGACTGAGGTTTCAGTGGTAGACCCTTCCAAGTGGTTTGGAGGGGGCAGCTCGGCCGGGTCTGTGTGAGCTAAACTGTCTTGGGATGGATCCCAGTGCGGCTTCCTTTCAGTTTTTTTCTCTTCTGACAAAGAGCGCCTCTTTTACACCACGTTATCGATCTTGTGGCTGGGTGTTTTGTCCTTAGGGTGCACCAGTCTTTACTTCAGGGTATTGCGGGGGTGAAGTGTACATGCATTTGGTGTTAATTGAAAACCCATCGGAGTTTTTTCCGAAATACCAGCAACATATTGCATGACTTGTTACGCATTTTGGAGGTAGGACACAGGACGCCGGACACACACAGACACAGGCCTCCGCACCAAGACGGACCGGGTTCAAAACAGCAAGTTTACCTCGACCAGAGAGAGGCAGCTTAAGCTTGCACCAGCTAGGCGGAAGGCACTAGCATACACCGACAAGGGAGGTGGTGGCCTGGCAGGATACACAGGTTTACACAGCTCTTTACAGCCCCCTCCAAAAAAACAAACAAAAAAAAACAAAACAAATCCAGGTGGGCCGAGGGGGAGACAACTGGCAGGTGGGCCACGAGGAAAAAATCTTCCCGGAAATTGAGGGCTAAGTTACGGAGTCCATCCCGCTGAGGATGGAAGTCTGTGGGGAAAGTGTCGCCGGGACCATGTGGTGTCTGGGTCATTCTGTTACGGATTTTTGAGGTAGGACCCACACTCAGACCTGGACTCCACACCAAGACAGGCTGGGTTTGAAACAGCAAGTTTACTTCGACCGGTGAACAGGTACAAGGCTATGTCCTTCCCCTGTTCTGCAGTCTTGCGTCTGGTGGTTTGAGTTTTTGCAAAGGCCCACTTAGGGTTTCCTAACATGTTGAACCTCAGGTTCTCTGCCTTTGGCAGTTGATGGGATGTTTTGGGCTCGGCGGTGTAGAATTCTGATTGTGTTCAAGGGGGTGATGTGGGTCTATGCCCGTCCGCTGCTGTCACTCAACTTCGCTGGAGATGCACACTTGTCTGTGGAGGTTCTCCGACATCTAGGTCATGGTTAATTCTTGTCAAAGTACTCTTCTCGTGGCATCTGGACCAGATTTTCTCTCTTGAAGACGCTTCCCCTCTCATCCGAGAGGCTTCTTCAATTCGAATGGACTGAGGAGGGTTTCCGTACATAACCGCCAGGGTTGGGTGCTGGTGAGAGGGCTGTTTTGCAGAAACTACGTTGAAGGGGTTTGTGGGGTTCGTGAGGGTGTCGTTTGGTGGGAACAAAGGTTAAACTTCTGGGGACTTAAAATCTGAATAGCTGTAGCCAAAATTCTAGGAGTGAGCAAAGGAGAGAAGCCCGTTGGATCTCCTGGACTGAGGCTCGGGCGCTAGTCTGGTTTCTGTCCTCCTCCTGTTCTGCAGTATTGTGTTTGGATAGGGCCATTTAGGGTGGTCACATCTATTGAGGTTTCCTATTAAGTTGAACCTCAGGTTTTCTGCCTTTGGCGGTTAATGAGATGTTTTTTTGGCTCGGTATCGTAGAGTTATGATAAACCCTAGTTAGTGTTCAAGGGGCTGATGTGAGTCAATGCCCCTCCACTTCTGTCACTCGTTTATTGACCTTAAAAAGAACAATTCCCTGTTAAATCACACAAGACAACGGAAGTCCAAACTTACCACAAAGCTTCAAAATAAAATGCAGGAACGGAGCACAACATCAACATCATTCCTCAACCTTACGATTCACGCAACCCACCACAAAAACAGCTCTCATAAAGTACAAAACATAATTTCATGTTGATTTAACAAGTACGAAAACCGATCAAATCGTAAAATCGTGCGAATGCATCAATATTGATTGGCAGAGCCGGCAATTGATAGTTCTTCCTGCATTACTTTTTCTGCGATCATCTTAGCCTGGCTTCCACCTCCCACAATCCTCTGCGGTCCAAAATAGTTGCCAGTCATTGCAGTGGAGCGGTCGAATAGACGCTAATTAAACAGTTCGTTATTGCCCTCTTTCGTTGTCCTATTTAACGGCGTGCGTCCTTTGAGCTCCCCGGACAGCATGAAGGAGACAACGGCCAAGAGGCGCGACAAAGCGGCTGGTCGGGAACGGGACTCTAAAGCCGAGAAGCCGAAGGAGCCGGGCCCCGAACCACAGGACGTGGAGATGCCGGAGGAGGAGGCTGGTAACGCGGCCAAGCAGCCCAAAGAGCTGGATAGCCTGACTCTGGAGGGTAAAAATATATGAAAGCGGTCACATTATGACCGTTTATATCGCTGCGTGTACGGTACAGCGGCCGGCTGAAGCCGACCCGGATCTCCGAACTGGGCTAGCATAGCAGCTAGCATAAATCTTGAAACTGTCACCTAGATGTTGTTTACTGTAGACAACCAGCTCGTAACCGCTCTACCGCTGGCCTGGGACTATCCTTAACTCGTAAAATAAGCAAATTGGACTCTTCTTCTAGTTTTTAAGTAGTTTGAATATTCTCAGTAACATTAAAGTGGTTTTGAGGCTATCGCTAGGTTTGAGATATATTCACAGTTTGTGGCTGAATTCTAGATTATTAGCTAACTGCTGGGCCATGTGACGGATACATTTGTATCATGTTGTTCAAAAAAGGGGCTTTCAGTGGCTATTTCCTCCGTCAAGACAGGATGGCATCTTGGAAAATTCTGGCCAGAAGTGTCAAAGACTCTTTAAATCAAAGGAGTTGATTGTGTGAAATCCACTCAGAATGTCTATCTACTTTGCTACTGTGTCTCCATTGGAAATACAGCATTATGACCAGATCTCAAATACGGATGACCTGAGGAATATTGCAAAAAAAAAAATGTGTTCGTGTTGCATAAATACACGGCTTGAAAGCGTGCTGAGAAATTATCAGAACATTTGCTGGAAATTTGATTAATTATGAGGATGACTGCAAAATAAGAGTACAGGTAATGAACAATAAATGGTGGTAGGAAAAAATGGCGTAATTATAAATTAGGTTCAATATGAAACTATGATCTCTTAGTCTTTCCTTCTCCTTTCTTCCTCTTCCTTTCTAGACATAAAGGAACAGGTGAAGCAGATTGAAAAGGCGGTGTCAGGGAAGGAGCCTCGCTTTGTGCTTCGTGCTCTGCGAGCTTTACCATCCACCAGCCGTCGCCTCAACACCAACGTGCTGCACAAAGTGGTGACTGGCTTCTTCACCAACAACGCAGCCACCAGAGACTTCCTGCTGGGATTCCTGGACGAGGTTATTTAATAATCAGACAATTGTTTCGGCTAATTTTTCATTTACTGACTCTACAGTCAAAAGGACTGCTTGTTTTGATTTGTCTTTAACATATTTTATCAGCCAAACATCTACAAGTTTGAGTGAAAAGATGTCCATAATAAAAATCCGATAAATCAATGAAAATTAGTTTTGATCGAATGAAATATTCCAGCATCAATTTTTTTAACAAAAAAAACATTTTAGAAGCCCAACATCAAGAGAATTACCATAATTTCCAGACTATAAGCTGCTTCTTTTTTCGAACACTATGAACACTGCAGCTAATTTTGGATGGATTTTTTTGGAGGCTAACGTGGTTCTGAGGCTGTTCAGTTCTGACACTGACGAAGATGACTTTAACGGCTTGTAGTACGCAGAAGGAAGAAGAAGATAGCGATACCGTTATTTTTAGCCAGTGCGGCTCATATTCAGGTGAGCTCAATAGTCCGTAAATTACGGTAGGTCTCAGTATAAAAAACTCTTCAATAAGGCACACCAAATACTGACAAAGTTTACTCCAGGATTTTAAATGTGTTTGATAACTAGATTGTTTCCAACTGATATTATCACTACCTGATTGCAACTGCATGTTGTCAAATGTTTTGGTAAAAGTTTGTTGAACACTACACCCAAAATTGAATTCTTACTTCCCATACAGGTGTGCACACATTCATTTCAATTTGTAATTATTTTTGGCCGAGAAAACGGGTTCGTTTCATAGCTTTTAAATCTTTCGAACAAAGACCCATCACCTGGAATGTGTTTTTTTTGTTTGTTTGTTTGTTTTTGTCTGGAGGTAGATGTTTATGAAAAGAAACCTCAATGTGTTGTTACTCCTGTCTGCATGCCAGCCAATGGAGACTGTTGACGGGGATGTGCAGTTTCGTCCACGGACAGGGAAGGCAGCATCAACCTCCCTTCTGCCAGAGGTAGAGGCTTATCTTCAGCTGCTGCTGGTGGTTCATCTGACCAACAGCAAAAGATACCCTGAGGTTGGTTTTCTGGTTGGCTTATATTCCATAATTATATTGTGTCTTCTTGAAAACTATTAAACCAGTAAAACATTCCAGATTTGTGAATGGTAGATGAGTTAGGATCATCCATCCATCTTCTACCGCTTATCCGAAGTCGAGTCATGGGGGCAGCAGCTGGAGCAGGGAGGCTCAGACTTCCCTCTCCCCACACACATGGTCCACTTCTTCTGGGGGACCCCAAGGTGCTCCCAAGCCAGCCTGGGTCTTCCCCGTGGCCTCCTCCCAGATGGACATGTCCGGAATACCTCCCCTGGGAGGAATCCAAGACACATCCTGACCAGATGCCCGAGCCACCTCATCTGACTCCTCTCTATGTGGAGGAGCAGCGGCTCTACTCTGAGTTCCTCCCAGATGGCTGAACTTCTCACCTCATCTCTCAGGGAGAGTCCGGCCACCCTGCGGAGAAAAGTCATTTCAGCCGCTTGTATCCGCGATCTTCTTCTTTGGGTCACTGCCCACAGCTGGTGACCAGAGGTGAGGGTAGGAACGTAGATCCACTGGTAAATTGAGAGCTTCGTCTTCTGGCTCAGCTCCTTCTTCACCACGACGGACCGGTACAGAGTCCACATCACTGCAGACGCTGCATCGATCCGCCTGTCCATCTCCCGCTCCGTCCTTCCCTCACTCGTGAACAAGACCCCGAGATACTTGAACTCCTCCACTTGGGGCAGGACCTCTTCCCTGACCCGGAGTGGACACTCCACCCGTTTCCGATTGAGCACCATGGTCTCGGATTTGGAGGTGCTGATCCTCATCCCGGCCGCTTCACACTCGGCTCTAGTGAGAGCTGGAGATCATGGCCTGATGGAGCCAACAGAACTGCATCATCTGCAAAAAGCAGAGACTTGATCCGGTGGCCACCAAACCAGATCCCCTCGACGCCCTGGCTTTGCCTAGAAATTCTGTCCATAAAAGTTATCAACAGAATTGGTGACAATGGGGAGCCCTGGAGGAGTCCAACTCTCACCGGAAACGGGTCTGGGAATG
>CAAKHD010003351.1:277145-287964 GCA_901007705.1 Fistularia tabacaria | reverse complement strand
ATACATATGTATGTATGTATTTATGAACACACACACACACCCCCCCACACCCACACGTGTGTGCGTGTGTATGTATATATACACAGTCTGTTCAGGTGTCAGGATGCTGAACTATAACCCCCCCCCCCGCCCCCTCCAAGATGCTGAGCTCTATCCCCACTCTCCCACTCCCTAAACCCTGCCCCCCTCCCTCCCAAGCTGGCCCCATAAACACTGGACTATTGCATTCCACTATTATTACTTTTGCACAGTAAAATCTATAATGCTGCTACTTTATGATAGACTGATTTTTTTGCTATTGTAAGGGATTACTAACTGATTGTTTTTTGCACTAAACTTTACAAATAACTCTGCTGCTACTCTCTATTTTCAAATTCATATACATATATTTATACATTTCAGAATTTTATGCTGTTATCCTTTCACCTCAGTACCAGTAGATTGTATCTGCATGCATTTTATACGTTATAGTTCAATGTTTATTGTTTGTCCACTTTACTGTTAATGTGTTCTGGTGGGTCCTACCCAGTGGCTTGTCAGTTTAGGGGAAAGGTCCTTCTTTCTCTTGGGGTGGTGGACCCCATACCTGTGCCCCAGGAGCGAAGTCGAGTGTCATAGGCTCATAGGTTTCTGTTTGGACCCGGCCTTGGTGAGGGCTTGGTTAGGTCATGCACCCCCCACGAGTCAGTCTCATAGATGGTAAAGGTAATCCAAGCCAGGCTCTCCTTTCACCTCTGGTTTGGATGGGGGTCGAAAAATCAAATCCAAAGGGGAGCATAGTCCTGCCCAAACAAGGGCGACTGGAATGCATTTGGTGGACTCCTGAACCACTGTGCAGTTAGCCCACAGGACCAGTGGTAAGTGCATCCCCCAAATTTTGCGCTGCCTGCTTGTAAAGAGTGCAAGTTCGGTGGCTAAGGTACGGTTGAAACACTTAACCAACCCTTCCCTCACCAGGTGCCAGGTGTGGGAAGCATGGTCAGTAGTAAAAGGAACTTTTGTCGACAGAGTTATGGGCAGAAGCAACGGAGGGCCAGGACAACAGCCAGCAGCTCCTAGCAGGTGAAGCAGTAGTTCCTCTCTGGGCAGCAGAGCACGGCTGCTATCTTGAGTGGCTCAGTGGTTACCCCAATTTCACTCACAACATGGCGAAGGTAGGAATTCTGTCAGCTGAAGGTAGGAATCCTTTGGGTGAAGGCGAACATCACCCTGACAAATGGCTAGAGAGGCATCTCTAAGGTTGTCCACCACACACTAGAAGTCTGCAGTGTGGACAGGGGCATTGCAAAGTCTCAAGGGGCAATGCAAAGTCCCAAGGGCATCCACTTAAACTGACCCAGCCCTTGGTCTTTGGAGTATGCAGTTTTGGGGTGTCCCTCTGGTGCTAGCTCCACCTGCCAGTAGCCACTACAGCCACAAAGATGTAGTCCAAGATACCCATCTAAGGCAGGGAGAAGAAATCCTTATGAGTGACTTTGATTAGCACCAGAAGCACCAGGATTTGTCCCTTTTTCCAGGACTACTAAAGATGACCACGGGCTGGTTTAGGGTTCAATGATTCCAAAATATATTTTATCTTCTGTTCAACTGCAGACCACATGGCAAATGAAAGAAAGAAAGAAAGAAAGAAAGAAAGAAAGAAAGAAAGAAAGATAACATTTTATTTTAGGAATCTGATTCAAGATTCAAGGACACTGAAGAAGTCAATACACAAATACACAAAAAACACAGATCCAAAAAGTATTAAAAAAAAAATTACCTAGTGGGTAAAAAAAAACATATGTATATACACACACGCACACATGCACATGCATACATATATAAATACATACAGAAATACAGAAATAAGAAATAGCTGAAAGTGACAGGGCAGCTTTTGGTGGGGCCAATCTGGCTAGACTGGCCAATACACTGTGGTTGACACCCTTGCCGGTGGAGCCCAGAGGGCGGCGAGAGCTGGACAAGATGGACTCCACCGCTGCCGAATTATTACAGTGAAATCTCCAGCAAGACTCCTGGTTAATGCATCCTCATTGGGGCCGGAAGGCAACACCCGGGTAGAGAATGAGCACCACCGGCTCATGACCAAGCACGTGCAAGCGCAGCCGGAGCAGATCAGCCTCTAAGTGTGGAACCAAACTGGAGATGGCATTGGATGGCAATGGTGGGAGGTCGGGAGGAACCAAACTGGATTGCACTGGGTGGCAATGCCGGGAGGCCGCAAAACTGTTCCAGGTGACGACAGCTGCAGTGTCCGAGTGGGTAAGAAAACCAGAAAAAAAGAAAACACAAAAACAATTCCAGAAAAAGCAAAATAAATCCATGGGTACTGGCAAGCAGTAGCTGCAAACTACTAGTTATCACTAGTAAGAGAGATCACGGTCAGATTTCTTGTTGAAAAAAGAATAACAGTATTATTTTATGTCAATGTTTATTTCCACACAGTCTTAGAATGAGAACTGAGCTGAGTCAGAAGCTGCTGAAATTCGCCGATCAACCACCCAGATGGCACTGAAATGTAATTAGGTTAAAAAAAACATTGTTCATGACAAACATGCAGGAATTGCTGAAGTCACTGGCAGTCCAGACAGATATTCACTGACACATAGGAACTGCCCCTGTCTCCAGTTCATGACAAGTCATCTTATTGACGCACGAGAGGCACACCTCAAAAACCTGAAAGTATCGCCACGCCCTTCCTTCTCTGTTCCCTCAGAATCTCACACACACCTACATACTTTCTCTCAATTATCGTATTTTTTTCAGCAATTATATATGATCAATTTCCTTTGCAGATGCTGTTGATATCATGATTTGACAGTTCAACTGGTATACAGGGGCACTCAGTGGATATTTTCATGTCAATATGATTTTAGTTGATGTCCTAATTTTACAATCAAGGAAAGACATGAGATGTTAACATGTTGTTGTTGTAATTGTTGTTATTATTATTATTAGAAGTAGTAGTACTCATCGTATGAATAGTGTTGTTGTTGTTAGTAGTAGAAGTAGTAGCATTATAATTAGTGTTTTTATTCTCATATAACAATATATAGGGTGGCTTACATGATGACAGGGAAAGCTGGAGTTGGTTGGTATGACAGAAAAAAAGCTAGTTTGTTGACATAATAAAGGGAGGAAAGGATATGCTCTGTGTCCAGGAGACTAGGTGGAAACGTAGCAACGTGCTTATGTGCAGGTTATAAGTTGTACGACCATGGTATTAACAGGGAGAGAAATTGAGTAGGACTAATCTTGAAGGAGTAGTTTGTTAGCAATGTTAGTCACAAAAGTGAACCATTTGCCTCCATCAAAATGTATCCTCTGCAACCTCTTTGCTCACACCAACTAACTTCATGTCTTTGTTCACAACATCAACAAATATTCTCTTTGGTAATCCTCTAGGCCTCCTGTCTGGCAGTTACATTCCTAGTATCCTTCTGCCCAGATTTCCAGGCACTGACCCCCTTGATCAAATGAAACAGATGCATGTCCGTTATTCCATTATTCAGGGAGAAATGTCAGTTTGACAGTTGACAAATGACAGTTTTTCCTGCTTTTGTTGTCAAATTTTGGAGGAACATGTAGTTTACCAGGACAAAACCTCTGAATTTGGGTTACCGTCCTTTCACCTGAATGTATTTTCTTACACATGCACATACACATGAATGTTAGCATTTTATTATTTTTTGTCATACCAATATAGAAATATTATGTAAAAAAAAACATTTGTTTCTATTTGACTTCTAGTACGGTCTTGCAGCCACAAAACTATTTTTATCTCATTTTATATTCACGGTGTACTTCATAGATGATTTAATGGAGCTAAAGAAAAGTAGTGCAGCTGAGGTGTCAGATAGTGTAGAATGTTATACATACCTAAAGACTTTACTTCCCTTAGCGTCACATACCAACAAATAGGAGCTCCTCTCTCGAAAATTTTCAACCAACGTGGAGTGTCATTTGTACATCAATATCCGTATCTATAGCTAATCCTAAACTAAATAAAAGTGAAGTTTATATTTTCCACACCGTTCTGTTCTAAATAAAAAATCATGTTCCTGCCCTGACGCAACACCCGAAAATAGACATTTCTCCAGGTTTGTTGAAAAATGATGAGAAAAGAGTGCCTAAACATGATGGTATGTGACACAGGTTTGTGAGTGAGAATGCATTGTTGAGTGACATCTTGAGACTTCCGGAAGTAAGGTGGACCAATGTAGGTATGTAAAAACCTCAGCATCTGGTCATTTACTCAGTCAGTATCATAAAAGTGTTGGAGCTATCTTGGACCAGAACCATGAGAAAACATTAAAAGATATCTGGACTTTTTCTGACAGAATCATCTTGAATAAGCTGCTGGCTAAGCCTTTTGGCTTGGAAAATCATATAAGTATACACCCCTATAAGTGACAGCAGAGAAGAAAATTGGAGTAGTTCTATGAAAAGGGAGAATAAACAATGAAGCTTTGTAAATCCTGCTTCTTTACACCTTCAAGGCCATCCACAACCGTGCTCCTCCGTATTTGCCTGACCTCCTCCACATCACCACTACTGTCCGGTCCATCATACCCCTTATCCTTTCAACTCACTGTCCTCTCTGCCTGCCTAAGCTCTGTGGGAAAATTCAGGAACTCTACCACCTGACATCTGTAATTCCAACTAGCGATTCAAATCTTCAAATCAAGAATAAAAACTCCCCTGTTCAAATTTGCCCACTCAACCTAACCACCACTTTACTGTCTTTCATTTTCTTTTCTTTGTCAATTTCTTCCATTGCTGTTCTATCTGTATTTGTTGTTTTATCTGCATGTTGTTTTTATCAACTCTTCTCTTTTGTAGTTTGAGTTCTTAGTCTAGTTTAAAGTAGAGATTATTATTTCAAGATAATTACTTACATAATCAGAATCATTATTATTATTACTATTACTAATGTTGTTGTTGTCATTATTAATAATAAGACAAATAATGTTGATGCTGGTGTTATTAATCCTGGGAGAATACCATCAGCTTGGTGATTTCAATGCTAAAGTGGTAGAAGGAAGACAGGGGAACACAAGTTTGACCATATGGCCTGGGAACTTCAAATGAGAGTGGAGAACACCTGGCAGGGTAGGCAAAGCAAAACAACCTCATTATCGGAAACATCTGATTGAGACTGCCAAAACAAGGGAGATGGGTATAGTCTCAAGTCTTGGGCACAACACAAGAAACCAAATTGATGATATTCTGATTTGAGGGAGGTTCAGAAATACCCTGAATTCAGCCAGCGTGTACCCAGGGGCCGATTGTGGAAGTGATCAAAACCCAGTCAGTAACAAAAATACAAGTGAAGCTTAAATTGAAGCAAGAAAATTGAATGATAAGGTTGATCTTCAACAACTGAAGAAAAAAGACTCACCAATTAAGAACTAATTTGTCATGGAAGTCAGCAGCAATCATTTTCACGATCATGCACAGTAATAGACAATCTAGACAGAGGCTGAGTGGCAAATCCCTGTAGAGATCATCACAACAGCAGCAGAGGAAACTGTACCACAACTTAAGAGGAGAGAAACATAAGTGGATGACAGAGAAGATCCTTGACAAGTTGGGTGAGAAGAGAAAAGAGAAAAAATGTGAAGTCCACTGAGATCAGAATATATCAGGGGGACAACAAAACTCAGTCAGTAACTCGTATTGAATGTATTTGTGATGATTAAATAATAACATGTACAGCAGTATACTGTGATTCAAAGATAGTGTCTCTAGAAAATTGCTGCTGAGGAGTGAATGCTTTAGTGACAGAACAGGATGAACTGAAATTGAGTCACAGTACGGATGATTATGGTTTGGCTTATTTTTCAAGTCATTTTCTGAAAAGGACAAACAAGAATAAACACTCTACATGAAAGCTGAAAGTGGAGTTTCTCATGGGATTATACAGGTGTGGCTCCCTCAAAGTAACACTACCTCCAGCTCAATCAGTGCTGTGACTCACTCACTTCTCCTTTTGAGTATTCACAGGATCAGGAAGACTCCCTGTTTCCATCAAACTGTCCTTTTCTGAAACATCAAGGACAATGCAATATGGTAAAGGTTTGTTTGCAAAAACTGCTGTACTGGATCCATGTAGCTGACCCCATGGGAGACTCTAGCTCTATTTGTGTAAATTAATCATGATATCCCAAACTGTTGCTACTTGAATCCATTCAGTTTATTCATTTTGTAGCACAGATTTTATAAATTCACCAACAATAGTTGTGTCCAAAATCACTGTGCTTTTGATTTTGTTTCCCCAAACATATTTCTATTGCCCAGTTTTACAGCATATTAAATCAAACCTTGTGTTGAAGATTGTGATGCTGTGAGTTTTATCAATCATCAACTATTTATTACTTCACTCACTCTTTGTCTATACCATGGAGCAGTGGGGCTTGATCCTATTCTCGGTGGGCAAAAAGCAGAGTTCACACTGGATTGGTTTCTGGTCAATTACAGTGCCACATATAGAGACATACAACCATTCACTTTCTTAGGCAATTACAGCAATTTAGAATCTTTACATGACATTCTTCCTATGCATCAACAAAAAAACATTGTACCGCACTGTCAATAACTACTATAGTAAATAGAAAAAAGTTGGTAATCAACTTATAATCACAAAAGTATGTACACGAGTCTTGAAAGAATAGAAAGGCCAAAGCAAACCCCTTTTCCCTTAATATGATTGAAATAGTTTGAATGCTTGCTGCAAATAGTTCCTCTGGAAAATTAATCCAATAGCAATCATTATACCACTCATGTATGTATAGGTGTTTGCATACCGTCTACACGCATGCGACATGATACACTCATTAACTGTATGACTCGGTTATTTCTTTCCTTCCATCCATACTACATAACTGTAGACATCAATAAAATATGTGTATAAAAAAAAAAAAGTTTAAGTTCAATTATAAACAATCTTCATCTGGTGAGTTCATGTAAGGGTTGCTAGTGTAAGATGCAGTCTCTTTTTGTTTTATGATTTGGTGACAGTTCTATGTTAATCAGCCGGTCATTTCATGCTATATTTCTGTACCTGTCAAACTGCTGCCCCTGGATGTCTTCAGTCTAAAAAACATGACAACCATCTTTGAATCTAACTAAATTTTCTACAGGCAGAGCCAAAGACCTCACCACTAGTGTACTTTACTTATCTTGGCTCAGTTACAGACTGAGACATTCTACTACATTCTACTGAACCCTTGCACACACCATTATGACAGTCTATAAATTAATATAATATTGTGATTAACAACAATATTAGTAACAATATTCACAATGCTATCTTTTATTCATTCTGTAGCAACAAGTTTGAGTAAAAAGGGATACCATTTGAGATAATATTGCATGACAAAATAATACATACAACACAATTTGTAAGGTGTGCATTTCTGTTGAACAACCAACATACCTGGATAGCATCCTTGAAAAATGTGTCAGAATCCGATTTTCAAATGTTCAGATGTTCTTGTGTTGGCATTCACCCTTGTTTTGTGTTCCTTGTGGATTGCATGATCTCACTGTGCCACAAGTAAAAAATCATATAAAAAAACACAATGAGGTAAATAAAAGCTCCTAATGGAAATTTTCACACTTTATTTACTCGATCCCGCATCCAGTGAGGTTTGAAAAATGTAAAATCAAAACGACATTTTGAACAACATGCTTAACGGTTGGCTTTATTGATGGCTATTTATATTAAGTTTAGCATATTACTAATTTCTAAACCACTCTGGTGGCAGGTTTATGGACCTAATACCCGGAAAAGCCTATCGGTCGGTCGGTCGGTCGGTTGGTCGGTCTATCTGGTTTTACTTTAGTTTGATTTGTTGTTTGTTGGTCCGTTTTGTACTGTTTACATGTGGGAATATTTGAACCATAAAGAAAATAAATTTGTAACACAAATCAGTGGACAATTATTAAACTTTAGTTTAGGATCATTATCATTCATGTTATTTATACAGCACTTTAAAAAGCAGGAGCAAGCCCAAAGTCTGATAGACTAGGCACGGGAGCACAAAAGACATGACTAAAAAACAATAAAAAAATAAAAAAACACAATAAGTCAAGAAATCTGAAATATAAAAAATAAAGGTAAATCTGAGTCATTCAATGAGCTCATGCAGAGTCGAGGGCAAAGGAATAGACGTATGTTTTAAGACTGGTCTTAAAAATGGATAGTGAATGGGCCGGCCTAATGTACCCAGACAATTGCAATTATTAATTATTATTCCATTGTGATGGAGCCATAGTCAAAAAGGCTCTGTTTCCGATGAACTTCTGTGTTGAATGTAGGGGTGGAGCAGCTCAGAGAAGTAAGGTGGGGCGAGACCATTTAAAGATTCAAAGACAAATAAGATAATCTTAAAATGAAGGTTAAAATTTACAGGCAGCCAGTTGAGCAAGGCTGGGATGGGTGTCATGTGTTCTCTCTTCTTTAACCCAGTTAAAGGCTGTGCCGCTGCATTTTGGACCATTGTAAGCAGCAGAGAGGGGATTGGGTGACTCAAAAATAAAATGTATGGCATTAATCCAACCAGGACAAAAAGGCATGGTTTCTAGGTGTTGCCTGGGGAGGACTGGTTTAAGTTTTGCCAGCCACAGTAGATGAGAGAAGACAGATTTCACCACAGAACCTATCGGAGTATCCATCTTAAAATCACTATCCAACCAATCCAAAGACTATTTATTTTTCATGATGAAAAATAGCCACATTACTGATGTTTAGATATTTTAGGTTTTACAGAGCAATCAGCTTTGGTTTGGTTTCTGCATTTACATCCCTCATCAGACTTTTTGGTGTACTTCTTGTGCTTAATGTGTTGAGGCTACGCCGAATCCTGCCATGCGAACGGAGTGAGGTTGTCTCATGGCTAGTGGGGGTTATGATGAAATTAATTCAGAAAGATCCTTAGAAATGTAATGTTTTTCTTGGGCACAAAAATATAATTGTAAGCAATGAAGCTAAAGGTGACACAAGTTTGTGCCATATAAACTGAAAAAATATAGATGGATAAATTGATAGAATGTGTGACTGTTCTATCTTAGATAGCTGAACTGTGCAGATGAAAATATCTGTCTACACTTCAATTAAATATTCACTGTCTGAAGAGTTAAAAGTCTTGGCTCGAATTTCTGTTCTAACAGACATGCTCTCCTTGTCTTCAGCAACTGCCACCTTATGTGTACTCATGCAACTATGTCCTGTTTTTTGTGTGCTTCATTCATTTTCATTTTCTTTGCACACATTGTCTGTCATCTGTCAGCATTCCAAACACACAGAGGGTGTGTTTGGAATGCTTAATGCTTAGTGCATTCCAAACACAGATATGCCTCTAGGCTGCTGTGAAAACCTTTCTTTTTCTGAGCAAAAAAGACAGACTGAACCTCTCAGTTTATAAACTACATCCATTTTGTTGCAGTTGTCCTACCTGTGCCTCAGTCAATATCAGTGGTGTCAAAAATATGTTTGACAAACTACTGCATCGATACCGGAAAGAAATGAGTTTGAGATTTAAATAAACTCCCCCTACTGCTGTTTAGGCCATTACTTCAAACACACCCACACGCGCGCGCGCGCGCACACACACACACACACACACACACACACACACACACACACACACACACACACACACACACACAGACAAATATACACGTGCCTTTGTGCTGCCTTTTGCTTACCAAATGTCTTATAGTTCCACAAATATGTCTGGGCAACTACTTATTTATCACTCACTTTCCTTTGTCGTTTAACTTATAATTATTGGTAACATTATTATATGATTCATCTCTGTATTTGTTTATTGATTGCACAATATCATATCAAAGTGTGTATCATCAGCCACTGAAAAATAAGAGTTTACATAGCATGTTATAAAACTGTTTGAAATCGCATATAAGCTCTTCATGCAAATGATACAAACGATCAGACTCTCCCTTGAAGAAATTGAGAACATTTTCAGGAAAACAATGGCCTGGTAATTTTATGTATATCAATCTGATCGGACAGGTAGAAGTGCAAGCTTTGTGATGAAATAAGTGAAGTCGTGGAAAAGCAAACAACGAAAGTTCAACATCATTTTTTTGGCTCTTTTATTTCCCGGAATATAAACAAAGAAAAACTAATGACAATTTACAAAATATGTACAAACCACAATCGGGAGGAACAAGGAAACGCGGAAACAAGGAACATAGGCGGGGCACCTAGCACACGGACACTCGGCTTTTTCGGCATCAGCAATTCTATCCAAATTAAACAAACAGACGGTGGCTTTTTCCAGGAAACATCACATTTTACCACAAAGTATTCATATTTTATCAATAAGGCCCCTTACAGGATTATTAAACTGTTTCACCATCTCAATCCATGGCTATCGTCTGAGTAATGCGTATCTAAACTTCCTGACTTTTCACTGCTCTCGAAATACCATAACTGCAAGATCACACCGTAGCTAATACGCCCCCTGCTGTCCAACATAAAATAGACAGCAGGCGCAACAAACAGGGATTCTCAGACAGGTCAGTGAGTTTCTTGTTAATTTATTTGTTACCCCACTAAAGGTCAAGTCCAGTAAAAATAAAATAGCTTCTTTCAGCTTTCTTCCAAACAACCGAAGTCAAGTAGTATGAGCCAGATTTACTTAAAGTAAAATGTTGGATCCGTATTGAGCTTTAAAGCAATGGTGAAGTTTTTTTTTTTTTTTTTTTTTTCCCAACGCATATCAGTGTTGGTGCTTTCTGAGACTAATTTTGGTTGGTGAAGCTTGATAAGGCATCAAGCAAACGAGGC